>JAJPUD010008894.1:42173-81445 GCA_023553655.1 Myrmecobius fasciatus | reverse complement strand
GGGGGGGAAAAATTTGTGTCAGAGAGCTATGTAAGGGTTGTTGTTGAAGAATTACCTACACATATATTATGCAAATAAAAAAAATAAAAATAAAAAAAGAACAAATATTCCTAGAATCCCTCCTCAACATTCATTACTCTTTCCCCATCTGAATCACACCCTTTTGAAAGCTGGTGCCATCTGTGCAACAGAAGCCAGGTTTGGTGACCTGTTTAATTCCTCATGTGCCAAGTGTCTACTTCATCTGTATTTTGCTCCAATGGCTACTAAGTGGCTATCTCCACCAGAAATGAAGAGCATATATATGGACCATAGGGATGGAACCCATATATATAAGTCATATAGGCTACTATATAGGCCATAGAGATGGAACACAACTTAGAGGAAATCTCCCCAGGCAAGTTGTAAAGCACAGGGGTGAAACAGAGCTTTCAAAACCATTGTTATGCTGACAAGAATCTTGGAAAACACAAAGGAACCATGGCATGCTAAGACCTTCATCTGATGCTTTTCACCAGGTCTTGAAATTGGTTCACACATTCAAAGTTATAGAAATAAAAATGTCAAAAGAAAGTGTTCTGTCCTAGAGAAGACCCAAAGACCTGACAGTGAGGTAGTAAACAGCAGGGACTACATAGTTTTCACAAAAAAAAAGCTTGATAAGTTAGCACATTCTAGATTTTTTCAAAAAAAATACAAATCAGTGAGAGCAAATTCTGATTTTTTTTCCCCAAAGCCAGATAGAGCACGTCACAGCAATTCATCACTTTATAGAGAGTCTACATAGATTTCAGATTACATTATGAAATATATTCTTTAGTTCAATCAGTTTAGTTCATATGTGCTTACATTTATGTGATAAATTACTATCTTAACTTCAGGATAAATATGAATATAACTCACTATTAAAATCTGCTATTACAGAAAATTCTTACAGAATGCAAAAAAAAAAACCTCCCAAAAAAACCGTCATTTTTTTTTCTGATATCATCCAAAATGAACCAATGTGTCTCTTTTGTTTTTGTCCCCACCATCCAATAAAATTATATTTAAAATAGGGAATATTTATAAAGTGTTTATTATAAAGCATTAGGTCTCTCACTTACTTGTGCTTTACAACCAGACTGGAGAGATTCCTTTTAGGACAGCTCCATGTTCTCCTTAAGAAAGAAAGAAGATCTACATAGTATTCAATCCAACAAAGACACACAAATACATACAAATATAGATAGATAGATAGATAGATAGATAGATAGATAGATAGATAGATAGATAGATAGATAGATATTTAAATATATATAGATAAATATATATGTATATTTGTATGTATTTCCAGTCACATTTTTGGATTCTTAGGTGTACAGCTATTTACTTGTACAGAACTTCCTCTACCCATACAAATTAGCACATCCTCAGCAACTTTAAGCCTCAGAAAGTCAGAGAAGTTAAATGACTTTCTCAGGATAACAGCCTTTTAAGGCAAGATTTGAACTAAGATCTTGCCAACTCCAAGGCCAGTTCTCTATCCATTGCTCCTGTCTGTCTCTCATATTTAACAATGATGTAATAGCAAGTGATGAAAAGAAAGCTATGACTAGAAGTATCACTGAACATCTGACTTGAGCATCATCCTTTATCATATCCAAAAAAGATAGTGTGAAAAAATAAAAGTACTATATAAATATTAGATCATAATAATGTTATCTCATTTAATTTTTTGGAGTTAAAACAGAAATGTTTCGTCAATCTTAGTTTATGAATTAAATAATGGTCTCAGTTTAAAGATGTCATTCTTAATGTATTTGCATATTTGAATGAAGTAACAATTTAGAGAATGTGCATGTGTTTGGAACCTGTTTTTAAATATTCCTACCAACTCTCTAGAAAAAAAAAGAGAATTCACCCTTTCCATAGAGGCAAGAAACTGGAAATTGAGTGGATGCCCATGAGTTGGAGAATGGCTGAATAAGTTACGGTATCTGAATGTTATGGAATATTATTGTTCTATAAGAAACAATCAGTAGGATGGTTTTAGAAAGGCCTGGAGAGACATGAACTGATGCTAAGTGAAATGAGTAGAACCAGGAGATCATTGTACATGGCAAGAGCAAGATTATATGGCAATCAATTCTGATGAACGGGATTCTTTCCAACAATGAGATCATAAATACTAGTTCCAATGATCTTGTGATGAAAAGAGCCATCTACACCCAGAAAGAGCACTGTGGCAACTGAATGTAGATCACAACATAATATTCTCACTCTTTTTATTGTTGTTCGCTTGCATTTTGTTTTCTTACTCATTTACTTTCCTTTTTGATCTGATTTTTCTTGTGCAGCAAGAGAATTGTATAAATAAGTTTACACATATTGGATTTAACATATATTTTAACATGTATAACATATATTGGATTGCTTGCCATTTAGGGGAGGGGGTGGGAGGAAGGGGGAGGAAATCTGAAACACAAGGCTATGCAAGGGCCAGTGTTGAAAAATTATCCCTGCATATGTTTTGAAAACAAAAATCTTTAAAAGAAAAAAGAGAATTCAGTGAGATAACAGACTGAAAAGTATTTTTTTGTTTATTACTAAAAAAATACTTCTGAGTATGGCAGCCCTTTTTGTAGTGGCTAGAAACTGGAAACTGAATGGATGCCCATCAATTGGAGAGTGGCTGAACAAATTATGGTATATGAATGTTATGGAATATTATTGCTCTGTAAGAAATGACCAGCAGGATGATTTCAGAGAGGCCTCGAGAGACTTGCATGAACTGATGCTGAGTGAAACGAGTAGAACCAGGAGATTATTATACACGGCAACAACAATACTATATGATGATCAATTCTGATGGACATGGCTCTCTTCAACAATGAAATGTTTCAAACCAGTTCCAATTGTTCAGTGAAGAAAGCCATATACACCCAGAGAGAGGGGTGTGAAATGTGGACCACAACATAACATTCTCATACTCTAGATTGATGTTTGCTTACATTGTCTTTCCTTTCTCTGATTTTTCTTTCTTGTAGATTCGATTTTCCTTACACAAAAATGATGTCTGGAAATATGTACACATATATTCGATTTGTCAAGTATTTCAACATAATTAACATGTAGTGGATATCCTGCCATCTAGGGGAGGGGTGGGGAGTAGGGGGGAAATATTTGTAACAGAGAGCTTTGTAAGGGTTAATGTTGTAGAATTACCCATACATATGTTTTGCAAATAAAAAGTTTTAATAAAAAAATATTTCTGAGTAAAGAGAAAGTTAGTCTTTAGCAAATTTAAGTGCAATAAAGTCTCATGAAAAATCCTGTGTTGAAAGATAGAACAAATATCTATACTACTATTATTCTTTTAAATTTCATTGATGACCTTAGAATATTATGCAGGTGTAAATAATAACTGCTTTTGTAGCTAAATAAAATTATTACAATGGATAGAAAATAATCTCAGTAAAACTGCAATTTCAGATAGAGTAATCAATATGATTAGTCACTTTTCCTTTTTCCCAAATACTTTGATTTATTCTCCAGAATCTATATATTTAAACTATTTTATTGCATAAAATTAGGAGATAATGAGTTTTTACTATGTCCTCATCAATGTAAAGATTCTTAATTTTTTTACACATCAATGCTATCTTTAGGAAATTAGGGGGAGCAAGTTTTTAAGTGAATGTTATGTTTTCAGAACAGTTTAATGGTTAAGTTTCCAAGGATTTTTAGACCTATCTTTGTAATGTACAGACTCTATTTGTCCTATAAAACATGATAAAATTCTTATATATAATTCCGTTCACTAGGCTATGTTTTGCTATATATGTGCTAGGTAGGTGCTATATTTTGGAAGTGTTTGTTGGTGTGTTACAAATTTTCTGCAATTTCATTCCCTTGAATGGTCTTCATTGGTCACTAATTCTTGGCTCATTAAAAATAACTCCTTTTCTATTTTGGGTAATGAGGATGTTTCTTTGATTTTTCATCATGATCCTCTCCATTTTCATAAACAAGTCCTCCTGATTCAGTCATGTGTTCAATGTTTCTTTGTTGACATATTTCATTCAGTATTTAAATGAGTCATGTATTATAATGTAAATGGAGCCTTTTGGCTCCGCTCTTGAATATTAGCCTTTTTTTTCATTTCTTTCCAGAAACAATGCTTTTTAGTTACATTTAGCAAATTCAGCTGAGTGCTGTTATTATCAGTCTTTCTCTACAATTCTTCTGTAATGTCTACTCATTGCAAAATTATTTTTGTAAGTTTTTTAATATTTATCATTTGCTCTAAGAATATTTATCTATTTCTACTTCCTTTCTGATGAAGTATAATTCTTTAAATAGGTCAGTGCTCTCTGTATTTCACTGTTACACAAGTTTTAGCTAGGATACTCTATAAATCTGTTATAGCCTACTTAATGTGTAGAAAGCATACACACATTGCTTCATATGATTTCTAGATTCATATTCAAAGCCACCAACATCTTGAGTGTTTTTAACTGTTTTAGACTTGTTAATTCCAAGTAACATTTTCGTAACATTGGAGAAAGATTTTGTGAGATGAAGGAACACTTTAATGTGATTTTGGATGGAGCCATATAGCTTAATATCATTCATGTTCTTCAAGTGGTCAATAAAATGCTTTGGTTTTATTCTTTCTCTGATTTGGAAAGTATATTTACTTTCATTTAGGAGAAAAAAAGATTTTAAGACTGAACAGAGCCATAACAAGATTAAAAATATCACCCTAAAAATGTTACATTTCATATGGTTTTCCAGGCCTTATTTTCTTCATGGAATATTTTAAATAGAATAGTTTTCCATGTGAACATCAAGCATTCTAATTATATTTTACTCTGTTTGATATATTTGTAGCATATCAATAATCCATGAATGAAGAACTGAATCAAAAGCTTTAGAATTATCAATATAGTACACATGATGCTCCAGTAGACTATTCAATAATTACCAAATTGATGACAAACTATTATTTACACCCAAGAGATTTTTTGCTACACTTATTTTGTTCTTCAATCAAATGTATTTTTAAGTATTTACAAATTTTATTTAGTGATACACACTATGGATCTTCTAATAAAAGATAAGTATTCAGGGCAAAGAAGAGGTCCATACAAAATATTTTAAGGAAATTGACATGGAGTTGAATACTTTTGGAAGATACAGAGAGGCAACTGTGGATCAAGGAAGCCTTCAGAGAGAATATAGTACTTAAACTGAGCTTAGAAGGTAAAGGATTCTGAAAAACTGGAATCAAGAGGAAGTGAATTCAAGGTAGCTGGCAGAAAGATATAGCAGAAAATAATAGGCCATGTCCTATTTCAGTTTTATTAGAAGGTAGAGTGCACATAAGGAATGATGTGAAATAAGTCTAAAATAGATTGGGTAGGGCCATAAACACCAAATGAAAGAGTTTTTTTTTTCTTTTCCAACTAAAGAATCTCTTAAGCTTTTTAACATGGAATAACAGGCCAGCACTAGGAAGGTAGCTTTGCTCGTTCACTCTGCTCACTTACTTATATGTAAATCCATTTTTAAAATAATTTTGTTTGCATGAATTTATTTTTATGAAATCAGGGAATGATAGAATGTTCAAGCTCCAAGGAATTTAGCAATCATATAATCTAATCCTCTCATTTTACAAACGAGGAAACTAAGGCCTGGACAAATTAAGGGACTTTTCCAGTTCACAAAAGAAACTATTAATCAAGCTGAAAATAGAATCCAACCTTCATGATTTTTGGACACTTTATTTTTTCTAGGGGAAAATTTTTAAACATTCTGTAATGACTGAAAATGACTGGCCACGAATACCAGAATGAGGCTTATGTGCTTTTTGTGGCACTTTTCCCTCACAGGTGAAAGTGATCTCTCTCTCTTTCTCTCTCTCTCTCTCTCTCTCTCTCTCTCTCTCTCTCTCTCTCTCTCTCTCTCTCTCTCTCCCTCCCTCTCTCCCTCTCTGTCTCTCTCTATGTCTCTCTCTGTCTCTGTCTGTCTGTCTCTGTCTCTCTTTCTCTCTGTCTCTGTCTCTCTCTCTCTCTCTGTGTGTCTCTCTGTCTCTCTCTCTGTGTCTCTCTCATATCTTAGAAGCTCTTTGCTATATTTTTCCCTTGCCCTCTCCTCTACTTTGTATTGTATTTACCAGTTCTTATGTAATACATGCAGCAGGGAAAAGTGTATCACATGCAGAATTTAAGTATAGAAAGACTAGAAACCAAAACCCACCTCTGACACTTATCAACCATATGATGATGGGCAAATCATTTAAATTCTCTGATTCTTTGAAAACTATTACTTATTTATTATCATTTTATTAACATTTATTAACATTTAACAAAGATTTTCCACATCAACAAAATTGTATATCCTTATTATTTATATTTTCTTATGATGTTCCCTGAAAGAGAATGAAAGCAAACTCCCTGGGCAAAAATTGGGTCCCTTTTTTTGCTTTTTATTGCCATCCAGCTGTTATCATAATAGCAGGCACACAGACAGTGATCAGGCAAATGTATCTTGAATATAAGAGAACTGAATTTCCTCATTTATTCAATAAGAGAAATGGAACACAGACTTTGGCATGGTCTGTCCCCCATCAATCTTCAAGCTGAATATTATTTCCAATAAAACTCTTAGAGTAAATTGCCAATTTCCATTTTTTGCGAAAAATCCATTTTCACAGAATGACCTTTGTCTAGACTCATGTGGTAAAAGCAGGATTTCACTGTTATCAATGCTAAAACAGAGACAATCACATTCTATCTTCCACTGGTTTCCTTGGTAACCAAGCCTCATCCATTCACAGAGTTTGTACAATATAGATGGCCCCTTCCTTTCCTCTCCCTATCCTCCCTATTAACCATGTCCAGGCATCTGACACCCACCATGTAAATATTTTTGAGCCATAAGCTATCCTGAAGAGGAAGATACCTAAGTTCTATTGAGCTCTGACATAAATTGAATTAAAAACTTTAGCTTCCTGCTTATATGCTCTTTAGAAGCAGGATGGTATAGTGGATAGATGGTGAGGGAGAAGGAAGGGAAGAAAAAAAAATCAAGCATTTATACACATCCATGATCTGGGCAGAACAGCCAGGTGATGCAAAGAATAGGGATCCACCGTTGGAGTCAAGAAGACTCGTCTTCCTAAGTTCAAATCTGTCTCAGACACTTACTAACTGTGTGACCTGGACAAGTCACTCAATCTCATTTGCCTCAGTATATTCATTTGTAAAATAAGCTGGAGAAGAAAATGGCAAAGGATTTCAGTATCTTTGCTAAGGCAATCCTAAAATGAGTCATGAAAAGTCAGACAGAAATAATTGAACAACAACAAATGTGCCAAGCATTGTGCTATGTGCTTTACAAATATTATTTCATTTCATCCTTACAACAACCAGGGGAAGTAAATGCTATTATAATCCCATTATAATTTTTTTATTGAAGCTTTTTATTTGTATAACATATGTATGGGTAGTTCCCCAGCATTGATCTTTACAAAGCTTTCCATTACAAATTTTACCCCCAGTCCCCTCCCCTCCCCTAGACGGCAGGAAGTCTACTACATGTTAATTATGTTAAAATACTTGACAATTTGTGCAAGAAAAATCCTATCTACAAGAAAAAAAGAAAATCAGAGAAAGGCAACATAATGCAAGCAAATGTCAATAGAGATCATGAAAATGTTACATTGTGGTCCATATTTCATATCCCTCTCTCTGGGTGTAATATGGTTTTCTTCAGTGAACAATTGGAACCGGTTTGAGACAATTCTTTGTTGCAGAGAGCCATGTCCATCAGAAGTGATCATCTTGTAATACTGTTTTTGCTGTGTATGATGATCTCCTGGTTCTGCTCGTTTCACTCAGCATCAGTTCATGCAAGTCTCTCCAGGCCTCTCTGAAATCGTCCTTCTGGTCGTTTCTCAAAGAGCCATAATATTCCATAACATTCATATCCCATAATTTATTCAGCCACTCTCCAATTGATGGGCATCCCTTCAGTTTCCAGTTTCTTGCCACTACACAAAGGGCTGCCACAAACATTCTTTTACAGGTGGGTCCCTTTCCCTCCTCTAAGATCTCTTTGGGATATAGGCCCAGTAGAAACACTGCTGGGTCAAAGGGTATGCACAGTTTGATAACTTTTTGAGCATAGCTCCAAATTGCTCTCCAGAATGG
Organism: Myrmecobius fasciatus; assembly: GCA_023553655.1. Classification (NCBI taxonomy): domain Eukaryota; kingdom Metazoa; phylum Chordata; class Mammalia; order Dasyuromorphia; family Myrmecobiidae; genus Myrmecobius; species Myrmecobius fasciatus. The sequence goes on along the minus strand of JAJPUD010008894.1, from coordinate 73,247 downwards.
TTGGATCCGTTCATAGTTCCACCAACAATGTATTAGTGTCCCAGTTTTCCCACATCCCCTCCAACATTCATTGTTATCTTTTCCTGTCATTTTAGCCAATCTGACAGGAGTGTAGTGGTACCTCAGAGTTGTCCTAATTTGCATTTCTCTGATCAATAGTGATTTGGAGCAACTTTTCATATGACTAGAGATGGTTTTAATTTCATCATCTGAAAATTGTCTGTTCATATCCCTTGACCACTTATCTACTGAAGAGTGGCCTGAATTATTATATATATGAGACAATTCTCTATATATTTTAGAAATGAGGCCTTTATCAGAACCATTAAATGTAAAGATGATTTCCCAATTTGATGCTTCCCTCCTAATCTTGTCTGCATTTGTTTTATTTGTACAGAAACTTTTTAACTTAATATAATCAAAATTATCCATCTGGTGTTCAATTAGGAGTTCCAGGTCTTCTTTGGACATAAATTTATTCCATCTCCACAGGTCTGAGAGATAAACTATATTACGTTCCTCTAACTTCCTTACAAAGTCACTCTTTATATCCAGGTCATGAACCCATTTAGATCTTATCTTGGTATGTGGTGTTAGGTATGGGGTCAAGCCCTAATTTCTTCCACACTAGTTTTCAATTTTCCCAGCAGTTTTTGCCGAATAGTGAGTGCTTATCCCAAAAACTGGGGTCTTTGGGTTTATCAAACACTAAATTGTTTTAAGGTTATTGCCTAGGTTGTCCTGATAACATATCCTGTGCCACTGATCGACTGCCCTATTTCTTAGCCAGTACCAAACGGTTTTGTAATCCCATTATAATTGAAGAAACAGAGGTAGAGAGGAGTGAAGTGATCTTTTGGGATATAGAGGTAGTAAATAAGACCAAATGAACTCAAGTCCAGTGTTCTATCCACCACATCACCCAGCTGCCTTGAGGGAAAGAGGCTCAACCTCAGAGTTAAGAAGACCATGATTTGTGTCCAGTCTCAAATAAGGACTGGCTACCAGGGACAAATCACTTAATCCCTCAGTGCCTTCAAGCAATTCTCAAAACCTGTAAATATAATGAGGGGAGTGAGGGAGACAATCTTAAAGGGGATCCTCTGAAGTCACATTAAGATGACATTTCCATATACTAAATGGGTCATACTTCTGACAACTCCATTCCACAAAGGACTAAAGAAGTTGGGTTTAAGCCAATTGGGTTTGTCTTATTTCCACAAAGTTGAGTCTGCCATAGGGTTGATTCACAAAGAAGCCAGGCAGGAAATATTCTAAGTCTAAATAAGGCACTTGTTCTTGGGTTTTTCTTTTCCTACTTTGTTTTGTTTTGTTTTCTCCCTATGTGCACCCACTCGCTTTCTACAGGGATGCCTGTAGGCCCTGCATGAGTCCTTCTCACATAATGAGTTTCAGGAAAAATCATTTAATTGATGGAAATGGTTGCCTGAGTGAGTGACAGGCAGAGATGATCCAGAAGAGAGTATTTCCACAACATTTAGAGCATCTGAGAAATTATGTGTTGACAGAGAACATGTGTCTCCACAGTCATTGTGCTTGAACTGGGCTTCAGTGACATCATTATAAATGAGGCCATTACTGCAAATGAGAGACTATATGGTGTAATTGGATCTGAATTCAGAGAATGTGTGTTCAAATCCAGGTTGTAACACTTATTATCTGTGTAACCATACATAAAACATTGTACCTTTCTGGTCCCTACTTCCCTCCTCTATAAAATGAAGAAATTGGATTCTAAAGTAATTTCTAGCTCTAACCCTTAAGTCTAAGTGATGATGCTTTATTTGTTTCAGTCCTGTCCAACTCTTTGTGACTCTATTTGGCAGAGGTAATGGAATGATTTTGCTACTTCTTTCTCCAACTAATTTTACAGATGAGGAAACTGAGGCAAACAGGGTTACACAGCTAGTAAGTGTTTGGAGTCAAATTTGAACTCAGGAAGATGAGTCTTTCTGACTGGGGGTCCAGCAATCACTGCGCCACCTACCTGCTGCAAAGTAATGACACTGAAGACATATGAATATAAAATAAGAGAATGTTGCTGAAAATAGCTTTGAGGAGGAGGAATCCTCCTAAGGGAGGGCACAGCAGGTAAACGTCATTCTCCTTGTTCCTGAATAACCTCATTTTAGTTTTCTAATCTGAAAGTTCTATACCAACTTCTTGGGCATAAAGCTTCCCACAACTACCATGTGATTTCTTTGGTCCTTTGTTAGACATAATAAACTGCAGAAATAGCATATATGGGGCAAAGACCTGGGATTCAGAAAGATCTTGAGTCAAATCCTAACTGTGACACTTACTAAATCTATAACTATGGGTAAGTCATTTCTGTTTTCTGAGCCTCAGTTTTCTCATCTGAAAAATGGGATTGATATTACCAATATTTCCTACCTTATGGAGTTGTGGTAGAGGATAAATCTTTGTAAATCTTGATAGTGAGGATACCACTTCTGCCAATGAAAATCAGCTGAAATTTATAGTCATTGAGAGTTAACAGTCATCAAGAGGTTATAAGTAGCTTATCTAGGTTCACATAGCCAGTATATGAATATAAAAATGGCATATACAACAACAACACAAACTCCATTAAACCCCACTCCAAACCACTCCCATAGTTTTTCAAGGTATATAAAGAACTTTCCCCCTTACAACTCAATGAGGTAGAGAATAATATTATTATCAATAGAGAGATTAATAGGTAGATAGATCTGACTATGATGAATAAATTTTAAGCACTATCTAAGGCTATATTAAGTAGCTTGTCCAGTCATATAAACATAAGTATCAGTAATGAAATCTTAGCCCACTTCTATCACTTCTCTTTTTAATATATTCTACTGTCATCATACAGTATGACATAGCAATGAAATAATGCAATATAATCTTAGTATATTTCCTGTCAAGAATGATGAAGATGATTGTCTTGCTATATTCTTATAGGTTACAATTAAAAGTATTATTTTTAATTCTGGAGCCCATTTAAAGAAGGATATTGATAAGAGTTCCTTGAGAAAATAAGTCATATTTTTGCCCTTTTGTAATTTCTTAAATTCTTGCTAAATATTTAAGAAGTATCTCATTCCAGGAATGTTAGATAACAAAGTAGAAAGAGTGTTGAGATTGGAGTCAGGAAAATCTAAGTTCAATTCTGGCCAGATAATTAATAATTATGTGACATTGAACAAGTCAATTAACCACTATTTGCCTCAGTTTCCTTAACTGCAAAATGAGGATAATAATAGCACTAACTTTCCAATGTTCTTATGAGGAACAAATGTGATAAGATTTATAAAATATATATTTTATGTGCTACATATGTTGAGTTATTATTATTCTCACAACAACCCTGACTTCAACTTTAGTATCTATCAATTGCATTTCCTAGCTGCCCTTAGAATAGGCTTAGTATGTGTGTGTATGATATATGCATGTGTACACATATGTATAGAGAGAGTAAAAAGATCAGCAGATAGATGCATTTCACTAATAAATGCTCATTGTCTGATGGACAGTTAAAATAACTGACAATAAAATCTTATAAAGTAGTAGTCAGCCTGAACCGGCCTAGCATAGAGTGAGATGGCAGGGAAGTGGGAATGCAGAATGGCCTTATTTTACTATTGTACTATTTTTCTGAAAGCTGGCCCCTTGCTAGCCAAAAAATAGGAATAAATTAATGTTATTTAACCTAAAATATCAACTTGTTTAAGTTTCTAGGAAAAGACCTATAATTATAGAGAGTTAAATAAAGGAATGTATTTGGTATGACTTGCTAATATAAATTTATTAGTGAGTCATTTGGTCTAAATATAGACCAAAATGTGACATTTTAGACATTTGTAGAAATATAGACAAATATGTGCACAGAAGGAAAACCTGACTTTTGTATTACTAAGAATACTGTCTGAAAAAAAAAAGTTTCCACAGATACATCCAGTTAGAGATTCAAGACTTTAAATTCCTCTTAAGAGGCACATTTGCTACAATGGTAAGGTTATCAATATCTGACTGAGGTTACAGGTACAAAATAGAGATTGGGTAGAATAATTGAATGGTTGCTGAATCCAGAGAAACCCAGCATTCAAGTCTGGATTCTCCTAATTGTGTTCCAGGCCTCAATTAGAGCCAGCAGTACAGGGCCCAGAGAGCCAGTGGAAAGCTACAAATACTGAATCTAATTTCCACTGAACACAACCAGCCATTTAACTTTCACAGGGGATCTAAAGTTAACATGTATGGTATATAGATATATTTTCATACACATATACATGTGTATGTGTGTGTGTGTGTACTTTAAAAACTTTATTTCAATATAATTGGTTTCCTGTGCAATTCTGAAAACATTGCTGTGCATTGCAGTCTCTAAATGAGAGTGGCTTTTGGCTTTTACATTGATCTCTATCTTGCCACTGGGCCCAGATGGCTCTGGAGAAGAGAGTGAGGCTGGTGACTTTGCACAGCACTCCCCCTCCCTTAAATCCTACTCCTTGCAAGTCATGACATCACTTTCAGGATGTCATGGTCCTCTGAGAATGAAAGACAAGCAGCAATAGCATCCTCAGCTCATCCAAGCCAGATGCTTACATGGAAAGCCAGTGATAAAGATGTAATTAATCTCACAACCATAAAGAGGATCATACTTTATACTCAGCTAAGGACACCAAGAAAAGATTAGCAAAGAGGGATTGAAGTTAAGTTATTTGCTGCTGAGCACCATGGTGAATAATCTCGACTTGTGTATGTTCACTCCCCTTTCCATCTTCTAAGGAGGGAATCCTTCCTCTTTTGTCTTTCATGTTGTGAGATATTCTCATACATGGTTACTTGTGATACCTGCGCCATCATCTAACAGATCTAAATGCTGGTGGTTCCATCAGTTAGTCAGTCAATAAATATTTACAATCATTCACTATGTGCAAGGAATTGTGCTAAGTGCTATGGGATACCAAAAAAAAAAATTAAAACAGTCTCTGTTTTCAAGGAGCTCATATTTTAACTGGAAACACAAGATGTAAATAAGTAGGTTAATAAAAGCCATATAGACAGGGGTGATGGATAGCTTTCTTAGAGAGGAAGGGATAAGAAGCTTGAGTGATGGGAAACTACCTTCAGCAACAGGTAAAAATTGAGCTGAATCTTGAAGGAAGTCAAGGAAACCAAATGGTAAAAAAGTCATGAAGCAGATCATTCCAGGCCTGATATCATAGAGATCCTGGAGAGTAATAAAGAATAAGAAGACTAAAAGGGGGTATAAGCTGTTAAGAACATTAAATGATGAGAACCACAATTTAGAAAAATCATCTTGGTCACTAAATGCAAAACAGACTGAAGCAAGAAGAGATTTAAAGTAAAGAGAATAATTAGAAGGCATTTAGTATGATGAGAGGTTATAAGGGACTGAAGTAGGGTCCTTGCTATGTGATTATAAGTGTAGATAAAGGAACACATGTAAGAGATATGAAGAGAGGAACAACAACAAAAAAAAAAAAAACTATGTGATGGACAAAGGATGAGTTGTATAGTAAGACAAAAAAAAATTGGAGCAATATTCTGGAGACCTACACTCTAATTTCAGCCCTGCTACTGAATTAGCTATGTACCTTGAGAAACATTTGAGCTCTCCTGTCCTCTTATTCATCTGTAAACTAGAGTGGTTTGGGCTAATCAGTTTCTACTATTTCTTTGACATTTAAAAGTCTATAGAATTCTATGATTATAAGTTTGAACCTAAGCCCCAATGGAAGTACAAGACAATAATGAGAACTTAAGTATTTAGTTTGAGAAATGATAATGTACCTCATTTGATCACCTATAAAATTTGATCTAACAACTCTGTGAAGCTGATAAGACAGGCTTTATTCCTAGTTTACTGATGGAACGTTGGAACTCAGAGAAGCTTAAACTTATATAATTAGAAAATGGAAGAGTTAAACCAAGTTCAAGGAGAAATATCTTGATCCCATGGGCAGTATTCTTTTCAAAATAAGGAATAAGTTGAAGATTAAAATAAGGTAATTCAAACCTTAAAACCTATTTTTAAATTTATTTTTAAATGAAAAAGAAAGAAAATGGCCAATAATTGAGTGCTTTCAAGATAAAAGTAGAAATCATGATCAGATTTGCATAATAAAGGCTTGAAAGGAGACTTTGAATAAATCATATTGTCTGATTTGGAACCGAGTTTGGAAAATTAAAAGGAAAGTTTTAGTAGCCAGAATAACCCTCCAGCTAGAAATGTCCAATCTGAGACTACAGAAAGAAATCATGGAGTAGAAAGATATCTCTAAGTAAAACCAACATCTTAAGGAGGAAAAATCAATAGCTTAATATTGTCTTTAATTATCAATCATGCAAGGCTATTATCATGTAATGTTATATAGTATAGCTATCTATGTTTACCTTACTTAACACCCAGATTGTAAACTCCTAAAGGAACTATAGGTATTCTGTTAACTAAATTTTAGATCTCAATCAGGACTTATGCTAGCCTTGTAAAAACAGTAGTTGTGAATGAATGAATGCATACTAACCAAACTGGAAAACTTCAAATTTCTGATGACAGACATTGTATCTGTCAACTGAGCAGCAGCCTAAATTGGGAAACCATGAAGGCGGACACAAGGTCATGAATTTGGTGACAACAGAAATTTGTGAAATGGTCAATTAAATATAGATGAGATATGAACTGCCTTGATGGAAAGAGACCCACACAGATAGAAATAACAGAAACTTTAAGAAAGAATCATTGTTGGGGCAGCTAGGTGGCGAAGTGAATAGAGCACCAGCCCTGAAGTCAGGAGGACCTGAGTTCAAATCTGGTCTCAGACACATAACAGCTGTGTGACCCTGGGCAAGTCACTTAACCCCAATTGCCTCAGCAAAAAATAAATAAATAAATAAAAATTAAAAAAATAAAAAAAAAATAAGAAAGAATCATTGTTATAACCTTGGAAGTAAAGATAAAATGATTTAGATAAACTATAAGTAGGTCAGAGCAGTTGGATTTTAGAATCATGATTAGATGACTCATACTGTTGGATTCTTTTATGGTCCCACTTAATCCCCAAATTCCTTAAGGATTGGGGTGGTATCTGGCTTTGTTATTTATGGCACTTACTTCATTCAATGATGAATGTGGCACACTACAATTCAAGAGGTACTTTTTGAAAGTACTTCCCATATAAAAATACTTCAAGTATCACTTGTGACTGGAGCAATAGAGAGGCAAACAATATGTTTTTGCTGACCAAAATTAAAATCATTTCAACAAGCATTTGTTATATACTAAACATGTGCCAGATATTGAACTAGACTCTGGATAATAGTTCACATTAATATAATCTTTTAACATTATAAGACATCTTATGAATATCATCTTCCTCACAAGAGGAATGCTATCAATATCCTCACAAGGACCTTTTGAGGTAGATTACACATAGATTATTATCCGTTTTACATATGAGAAAAGTGGAACTGAAGGTAGAGGACAACTCTGTAAAACTGATAAGATAGGTTTTATTCCTACTTTACCCATGGTCCTAAGCATCTGGCAAAGTTGTGATTTGAAGTGAATTGGCTTTCCCAAAGACACAAACTAAAATGTATAAGAACCCTCCAAGTCCACCTAATCCAATACATATTTAAGCATGAATATCCGTCATAACAGTGCTGACATATGGTGATAGAATTGAAGAGTTCCAGTGAAAGAGATCTCACTACTACCCAAGTAAACCCATTCTATCTTAAGACACTTTCAGTCAGTAGGAAGTTTTTCCTCCCATTAACACACAATTTGTCTCTATGCAATGTGTATTCTCTCCTCTAGAAACACAAAAAACAAGCTTGTTACTTCTCTCACATAATAGAGATAGGTGCTGGATATTTGATTTCATTGAGGAAACTCTCTACCATTACAGATCAGTTCTTTATCTGAAATTTGTAAACTTAGTGAGTTGCCAAAGCACTGAGAGATTGAGTGACTTGTCCAGAATCACATAGCCAGTATGTTTCATAGATGGTTCCTGACTTCAAATATTCCTGACTTCATTCTCTCTCCATTATTTCATATTAAAAAAAAATCTGAGATTTTGTGTAGACAGGAAGTCCAGTGAGTGAGTAATGAGATTTAATATGATGATGATGATGATGATGATGATGATGATGTGGATATGGAGGAGTTGATGATGATGATGATGATGATGATAGTATCTTCATTGATAATAAGCATTTCATAAAAGGATGGGAGATAATAGATCCCTAATACTCTATGCTAATCAAACTATATTTCAATTATTGTGTTCAGCTGTTGGTATTACAATTTGATAATGTCATTGACAAATCTAGATCAACTGAAGAAACTGGGAATGTTGAACTGGGAGAACAAGGACTTTGGGTACACATAATAGCTATCTCCATGAATTTGAAAGGTGGTAATACAAAAATATTTGCTATTTTTTTCTCCTTGGATCCCAAAGATAGAGTTGGGAGTAATTGATGGAAGTGGAAGAGGGAAAGACACTGACTAGATTAAAGAAAAAAAATATTCTAATATAACTGTCAAAATGAATTACTTCCTTGAAAGGTGTTGTATTTTCTATCATAGGAGATTTTTAAGCAGCTCAAAACAAAATGAAAACTTGTTGAGGATTTTGCTGAGACAATTGGGGTTAAGTGACTTGCCCAAGGTCACACAGCTAGGAAGTGTTAAGTGCCTGAGGCCAGATTTGAATTCAGGTACTCCTGAATTCAGGGCTGGTGCTGTATCTACTGCACCACCTAACTGCCCCTTGTTGCAGATTTTGGAAAAAAGATACATACATAGGTTAGATTAGAAGAAAGTTGAGATCCTTTGTAACTCTTAAGAGTGTATGATTATTCCTGTGAATTGGGCAAAACTATTTCAAGCTAATTATTAGCTGCAGGAAGATAACTGATAAGAAAGACAAATTTAGAATTCTCAGATAAATGAATTATGTACCTAGAGAAACATAGTGAATCTTTTCCTTTGACCCAGAGTTCTAGTGTTATAATAATAATTGTTCTAATAATCAGTCCCCCCCTTACATTTGTATTGTGCTCCACTGTTTACAAAGTCCTGTCAGATCAATTACCCCATTTATTTATCAAAAACAACTCTGTGTTAGGGCAGGTAATATTGTCTCAATTTCGAAGATGAGAAAAAATTAAGTTGATAAGATGACCTGCTCAAGGTCATACATTTTATAAATGACAGAACTGAAACAAATTCAAGTCTTTCATACAATATTCTTCCCACCGTATCAAGCCTCCTCAGAATAAAGAAATAATGAGAAACTACTGATAAAACCCAAACTATTCTTTGTAACGTCTAATTTTATTGGAGATTCCCTCATGAAGTCAATCTCAATTTGGTGAATTCATGGGATCCAATAAGTTTATACCACAAAGCATTATTTCTGTCATAAATTTCAAGAAATGCAGCACTCATGAAGTACATAAATTTCTGTCTTATATTCATCTAGACTTTCTATAGAAAAATGATTATGATTCTATGTGCATTTCAGTTTTGTGTCCTTCCGTTTCATATTATATAACCTTTTCTACATTACAGATGAACTTAATGCTTTTTGTGGCCCATATAAACTACACCAGAGCCATACAATTCCCCTTTCACTGACAGGATCCCTTAAACAAACATATTTCTAAAATCAGTCAAGTGTTTTTCAGACTACATTTATTTTTCCTCTTTTTCATCTTTTCCTTCCCCCCCTTCACTTTTTTTAAATTTTTATCCCATTTCTGTCTCTTCCCTATTAGTAAATTCTCCTTGCATTACTGCTATAATTCCACACACTTTACTTACACTTTTTATTATTAAGTATGAGGCAGTTCATATATGACTTCATTAGAATGACTGGTCTGATTACAATAAGATAATTTAATTCAAAGCCAAAGTTTAATGGGAAAAAATGTCATTTTTCTCACTTAGTGCTATCTTTATTCATTGAAAAACTGGAAACTGAATTTCTGCCAAAGTAGTCAAACTTAGTAAAAGAAAAAGAAAAAATTAGGACACAGAGATCAGGATAATAGGTTAATATAGTGTTTATGATGTTCTCATTTTCAAAGACATTAACATAAAACAAAGATTACTTTCAAGGCTGTCATAATTTGTAAGGCAAACAACTTTATTATCAAGCTATAGAAGTAAGATGGAACTAATTCTAAGGAAATGAAGGACATATCCCACAATGGCTGAAAAGGAAATAATGGGGGGGAAAGAGGGAAGTTAGATATCATGTAACTTAACCAAATTTCAGGAAGCTATGTTCAGATACCACCCAACCTCTCTCAATGAAGGCTTCATCACTCACTCCAGCATTTTTTTTCTCTACTATGCATTTTGAATAAGAATTTAGGGGGAAATTTAACATTACAGACTCAATTATAATGTCAGATGGACTTCCCAGTAATCGAAAAGATATCAAGTGTACCCATAGCATGTAGGACACTCAGGGCAAAATAAAATAATATATTTCCTATGGGCTTCTTCCCAGGTATCATGTAAGTTAAACATCTAGAATCATAACTCATATTAGAAAAGTCTCAATGGTGCCCAAGGTAATGCAGACAAGCTATCCTCCCATATATTTGAATCCCCACAAATAAGAATCTGTACAAATTCTCTATATTGCAGCCACTCTCATTACAAATTGCATCATATTTTACTCATCTTGTTTCAATATCCATGACATTTGTTATCCCTTTGTGTCTTTAATTCTGGTTTAGCACAGCTTGCTACATCTAGCTCCATTTTCCTATTTTATAATCCAGACATAACTAGTTTTGATCATACGCGTTTTGCTATGATTCTGAAAGAATCAGGAAAGAAACATTATTTTATAAATAATCCTAAATATTTTAGAGGAATTCCTTTCATTCAATTAAGTTATTAAGAATTATTCTTATGTACTCCTTAAAGTAGGTCTCTAAATTATCTAATAGTGATTTTCATTTAGGTTAAATTATCCTATGAATGTGAAACTAATGAAAACCTTCATTTGCTTTTTTAATGTACTATAAGACTTCATTAAGATTATAGTCCTTTACTTTTAATTATGATGAATATGATGATAACACTTTATATTTACATAGTATTTTATGGTTACAGAGTGATGGCACATTTTATATCCATTTTGTCTTATAACAAACTGTGATGGCTTGATCATGGGTGAAAAATAAGAAGAAACAAAACTGTTCAGAGAATCATTGCATAGTCTGGACTGCAATCCTTCTCCCCCTTATTAACCACAAATACATCATGATTAGGAAACTTTGTTAATAAACTTTGTTAATCTTAAATATTGATATTAGATAAACTTTGCTATAGTTACAGTTTGTTAATCTTGCTGACCAAGTCAGTTGTTGGGTACAAATCAGTCAGCAATCCAACATGGAATCATTTCTGTCAGCCATAGAAACTATGTGGAATTAATATGCCAGATATTACACAAACCTTGTGAGGGAAATAGTACAATTATCTTCCCCCATTTTAAAAATTAAAAAATCAAGGCTGTGAATGTTAAGTGATCTTTCTGAGATCACACAAATTAGATTGAAATAAATAGGCTTGCTACTATAATAATCCTTTTATTAGCAAGGGTATGACAGAATATTTCATTTTGATAAGGCAAGAGTTTCTTCCTAGCTTAAGAAAAAATTGAGGTTTTCTATTAATAAAGTAGTTCCTTCCTATTGAAACTTATTTAGGATTTTATTAAAGTTACATAGGAATTCAAACAAGTGATTTGTTCTATTACCCAAGGTGGGAATGATCCATTGTTGGTATAAAATCACAGAAATTCAGACTTGGAAGGGACATCACTAACCATTTATTCAAATTTATATCTTAATAAGAATTGTTTCTACATTATTCTCCCCAAATGGTTGTCTTTATTGAAAGTAACCCATTAGGAAGGAATTTACCAACTCTCATGGCAGACCATGCTAGCTGTGTGAGCCATAATTGCTAAAATGTTTTCCCTTTTTTTCAGGAGCTGTGACAGCTAACTTGTATTGAGAACTTATTGTCAAATTTTCATTCTGTTTATACTTTGGAAATTAATAAACATTAGAGATCAGGTCTTGATTTCTAGTATTGTGTTTAATCATAAGAAAGTAAAAAATGTTAACACAGGTTAAACTTGAAAGTGTGCCTTGTAACTTTTCAGAGAACAAATTCTTAAACACTTACCAACATACCATTGTTTACATTACAATTCAGTTTGAGGACTTTTGGAGATGAAGTCATTATAGTAGAGTGACTCAATGGGACATCAAAAATCAGTCAAACAAAACCAAAAAATGAAAATAAAAATAGAAGAAAGTCTAATCTCTTTGGAAAAACAACTGATCTGGAAAATAGATCTAGGAGAGACAATCTAAGAATTATTGTACTTCTTGAAAACTACAATGAAAAAATAGCCTAGAAATCATCTTTCAGGAAATCAAGGAAAACTTCCTTGATGTCCTAGAACTACAGGGTAAAATAGCCATTGAAAGAATTAACTAATCATCTCCTGAAAGAGATCCCAAACTGAAAATTCCAAGGAATATAGTAGCTAAATTTTAGAATTATCAGGTCAATGAGAAAATATTGCAATCAGTCAGAGGGAAACAATTCAAATATCAAAGAGCCAATCAGAATTACCCAGGAACTAGCAGCTTCCAGTTTAAAGGATTAAAGAACCTACAATCTGATAGTCTTAAAAGCAAAGGAAGTTATATTGCAGCCAAGAATCAACTATCCAGCAAAACTGAACATTATCTTTCAGGAAAGAAGATGGACATTCAATAATACAGGTGAATTTCATTTATTTCTTATGAAAATACCAGGAGTGAACAGAAAATTTGATCTCCAAATACAAAAATCAACAGAAGAATAAAAAGGTAAAAAGGAAAGAACTCTTGAGAATTATATCTCATGTGTATACTTAGAGGGTGCAGGGATAATTTGATTTTATTATGGTAATATAAAAAAAAGAAATTAGAGGTAGAAAGGAGATTGCACTGGAAGAAGAGGAAAATGGATAACAAAATGAGATAAATTGCATCTCATGAAGATGCAAAAAAAAAAACCCTATTATAATTGAGGGCAAAAAGGGAGGGAGATGAACATTGTATCAGTCTTACTTTCATCATATTTGGCTAAAAGAGAGAATATCAGATATATTTAGCTTCATAGAGCAATTTATCTCATCCTATAAGGAAGTATAAGGGAAAAAGAAAAAGAAAAGGGGGTGACTAATAAAAGGGAAAACAGAAGTAGTAGGGGAAAGATATAAGAAAGGGGAAGGGGCAGTAAAAGAGGAAGGCTATTTGAGGAACATGGTGGTACAAAGCAAAATACTGGGGAGGAAGAAAAGGGGAAAAGGAAAGAGAAAAGTGTAACTTGGGGAAAATAAGATGGCACAAAATAGAGAATTAGTCATTTTAACTGTGAATGTGAATGGGATGAATTCTCCCATAAAATGGAAGCAGATAGCAGACTAGCTTAAAAGCCAGAATCCTATAATATGTTGTTTACAAGAAACACATTTAAAGCAGATTGATATAGAGAGAGTAAAGGCTAGAGCAGAAACTACTATGTTTCAGCAGAAGTAAAAATTAAACAGGGATAGTGATCCTGATCTCAGATCAAGCAAAAGCAAAAATAGATCTAATTAAAAGAGATAAGGAAGGAAACTATCTCTTGCTAAAGGTTACCATAGATAATGAAGTAATATCAATACTAAAAATATGTATGCCAAGTGGTATAGCATCCAGATTCCTAGAAGAAAAGTTGAGAGCTGCAAAAAGAAATAGACAACAAAACCATACTAGTGGGAGATCTCAACCTTACTCTCTCAGAACTAAATAAATTGAACCACAAAATAAATAAGAAAGAAGTTAAGGAGGTAAATAGGATTTTAGAAAAGTTAGGTTTGATGGATCTTTGGAGAAAATTGAATGGAGATATAAAGGAGTATACTTTTTTCTCAATGGTTCATGGAACCTACACAAAAATTGACCATATATTAAGGCATAAAAATCTCAAAATCAAATGCAGAAAGGTAGAAATAATAAATGCATCTTTTTCTGATCATGATGCAATAAAAATCATATGTAATAAAGAGATAGGAAAAAAGACCAAAAATTAATTGGAAACTAAATAATCTGATGCCAAAAAAATGAGTGGGTGAAACAACAAATCATAGACACAATCAGTAATTTCATCCAAGAAAATGATAATAACGAGACAACATAACAAACTTTATGGGATGCAGCCAAAGCAGTTCTTAGGGAAATTTTATATCTCTACATGCTTACTTGCTTAAAAAAAGGAAAGATCTATCAATTGGGCATGCAACTGAAAAAGCTAAAAGAACAAATTAAAACTCCCAAGTAAATATCAGATTTGAAATTCCAAAAACAAAAGGGGAGATTACTAAACTTGAAAGAAAAAAAACTATTAAATTAATTAATTTTATTAGAAAAAAGGAACGAAGAAAATAAAATTATTAGTATCAAAAATGAAAAGGGAGAACTTTCCACCAATGAAGAGAAAAATAGAACAATAATTAGGAGCTATTTTGCCCAACTGTATGCCAATAAATATGATAATCTAGGTGAAATGGATGAATATCTACAAAAATATACATTGCCCAGATTAACAAAGAAGGACATGTTACTTAAATAAGCCAATTGTAGAAAAAAGAAATTGAACAAGTTGTTAAACAATTCCCTAAGAAAAACTCTCCAGGGACAGATGGATTTACATGTAAATTCTATTAGACATTTAAAGAACAATTCATTCCAATATTGTGTAAACTATTTGGAAAAATAGGGAAAGAAGAAATCCTACCAAATTCTTTTTATGACACAAACATGGTGCTAATATCTACACAAAGTAGGGTTAAAACAGAGAAAGAAAATTATAAACCCAATTTTCCTAATGAATATTGATGCAAAAAAAACTTAAATAAAATATTAGCAGAGATTACAGCAAGTTATCCCTAAGCTAATACACCATGACCAAGTAAGACTTGTACCAGAAATGAAAGGCTGGTTTAATATTAGGGAAGCTATTGGGATAATTGACTTTATCAATAATCAAACTAACAAAAATCATGATTATCTCAATAGGTGCTGAAAAGGCATTTGACTAAATCCAACAGACATTTCTATTAAAAACAATAGAAAATATAGGAATAGAGTTTTCCTTAAAATGATCAATAGCATTTAGTTAAAGCCATCTTCAAGCATTAAATGTAATGGGGATAAGCTAGAACCATTCCCAATAAGATCAGGGATGAAATAAGGTTGCCCACTATCACCATTAGTATTCAATATTGTATTAGAAATGTTAGCTTTGGCAATAACGAAAGAAAAAAAGATAAAGGAATTAGAGTAGGTGATGAGGACACTAAATTATCACGTTTTGCAGATGATATGATGGTATAATTAGAGAATCCTGGAGAATCAACTAAAAAAATTATTAGAAACAATTCATAACTTTAGCAAAGTAACAGAATACAAAATAAATCCACATAAATCATCAGCATTTTTATATATTACCAACAAAATCCAGCAGCAAGAGATCAAAAGAGAAATTTAATTTAAAATAATGATGGATAATATAAAATGTTTGGGAGTCTACCTGCCAAGGGAAAATCAGGAACTATATGAACACTATTAGAAAAGACTTTCCATACAAATAAAATCAGACATAATCAGTCTGATAATAATCATAATCAGGAAATATGAAGTGCTCACTGTTAGGCCAAGCTATTATAATAAAAATGACAATACTATCTAAATTAATCTACTTATTAAGTGCCATACCAACCAGACTCCCAAAAAATTATTTTACAGATCTAGAAAAAATAATAATGCAGTTCATCTGAAAGAACAAAAGGTCAAGAATTTCAAGGGCATTAATGAAAAAAAGTCAAATTAAGGTGGCCTAGCTGTAGCAGATCTAAAACTATACTGTAATGCAGTGGTCATCGAAACCATTTGGTATTGGCGAAGAAACAGAGTAGTTGATCAGTGGAATAGGTTATGTTCATAGGAAAAAATAGTCAATGACTATAATAATCTAGTGTTTGACAAACCCAAAACTTTTGGGATAAGAATTCACTATTTTCCAAAAACTGTTGGTAAAAATGGAAACTAGTATGGCAGAAACTAGTCATAATCTAGTTAATAATGTCAAAATGGGTTCATGATTTAGACATAATTATATTATAACCAAATTATTAGACAAAGAATAGTTGACCTCTAAAATCTGTGGAGAAGGAAGGAATTTGCAGTCAATGAAGAATTGGAGTACATTATTGAGTACAAGATAGATAATTTTGACTTTATTAAGTTAAAAATTTTTGTACAAACAAAGCCAGTGCAGACAAGATTAGAAGGGAAGCAATAAACTGGGGGTGAATGTGTTCTGATAAAGGTCTCATTTCTAAGATATATAGAGAATTGACTCAAATTTATAAGAATTCAAGCCAATCTCCAAGTGATAAATGATCAGAGTATGAATAGGCAATTTTCATACAAAGAATTTGAAACTATTTCTAGTCATATGAGAAAGTGCTCTAAATCACTATTGATCAGAGAAATGCAAATTAAATCAACTCTGAGATACCACTACATATCTCTCATATTGGCTAAGAAGACAGGAAAAGATAAATTATGAATGTTGGAGGGGATGCAGAAAACTGGGGCACTAATACATTATTGATGGTGAACTGATTCAATCATTCTGGAGAGCAATTCAGATAGTCCAAAGGGCTATCAAATTATGCATACCCTCTGATCCAGCAGTGTTTCTATTGGACTTGCATCCCAAAGAGATCATAAAGGAGGGAAAGGGACCGCATGTGCAAAAAATGTTTGTGGCAGCCCTTTTTCTAATGGCAAGAAACTGGAGGATGCCCATCAGTTGAAGAATGGACAAATAAATTATGGTATATATATGCTTGTGTAATATTGCTGTTCTATAAGAAATGATCAGCAGAGTGATTTCAGAGAGGCCTGGAGAGACTTACATGAACCGATATCAAGTGAAATAAGGAGAACCAGGAGATCATTGTACATGGCAACAACAAGATTATACAATGATCAATTCTGATGGACATGGATCTTCACAACAATGAGATGATTCAGGCCACTTCCAATGATCTTATGATGAAGACAGCCATTTGCACACAGAAAGAGGACTAGGGAAACTGAATGTGGACCACAACATATTTTCACTTTCTTGTAGTTGTTTGCTTGAATTTTGTTTTGCAAAGGTGAATGCTGAAAATTATCCATGTATATTTTTTGAAAATCAAAAGCTTTAATACAAAAAATTATTCAAATCAAATTGTGAAATAGCAGATCCTATAAAATGTTGGGGTAAGATCTTTTTCCAGCCAAATACAACTTAGGAGGTAAGGAAAAACCTTGTTAAACTGGAGTGGGACAAGTTGACTTTTATGGAAATGTTTTGCAAAATTTCATATGTGGTTTTTTAATGGAGGGGTTTCGGATAAGGTAGTGAATCTGGTCAAAAGTTAAAAAAAAGTAAAAAAAGTATTTGTATGTATTTGGAGAAAATATTAAATTAATAAGTCATGAAAAAAGGAAAGAAAGTGGAATTGGACCTGACTCAGACCCCACATAGCAGGAACAACAGCTGTAGGCCTTGGAGGCAGTAACATAAAAAGTAGCAAACTTGTATAGTGTCAAGCTAGAAATAGCAAAGGGACTTAGAAAATTGTCTGAAAAGGACCTAGAAAATGGTCTGAGAGAGATTACAGGGGATTTCTGTGCCAGCAGTGGGCATAGGACAGGGCATTGCTTGGCAATTCCTTTTAACATATTGACTTCTGGGTCATAACTGCAGAGAGGAGAGGAGCATTTATAGTACCAAGGAATCAGGAGTTTTCAGTAACAGTATTGTTTGTTGCCCTAGGCACCAGGAACTCTGAGCATCATATCACTTAAGATAGCAGAGGTTCTTCCTGGGTGAGGAATTATGTTCGAATCCTCACATAGAAAAGGCAAAAAGGAACCACATTCTTCTCTGAATAACACTACTGGAAGTATCAACAACTTCCAAATCCCTAGCTCTGAAAATAGTGTAAAAAATCTAGAAAACTGGAAGTGTTCTCCTTCTCCCTGTCCAGAAACAGAATCCACCTTTAAGTCAAGAAATAGGCTGGGGAAAATGAGTACACAACAACGACAACCAGAACTTCACCATGAAAAGTTTCTATGATGACAGGGAAGATCAACACACAAACACAGAAGAAAATAAAGTCAAAACAATTATAAGGAAAGCATCAAAAGTGTGAATTGGACACATGCTCAATAAGAATTCCTAGAAGGGCTAAAAATGCTTTTCAGTATCAAATAAGAATGGTACATGAAAAATGAATGGGTAAAGCAATGATAGGAAGGGGTAGCTAGAAGGTGCAGTGGATAGAGCATCATTCCTAGCAATGAACACTTACTGGCTATGTGACTCGGGGTAAGTCACTTAACCCTAATTGCCTCACACACAAAAGAAAGAAAGAAAAAATGATCATCAAGAAATGAGAGGAAGGGAAGAATATTATGAGAAGACAATTATTAGTTTGGTAAAAGAAGTACAAAAAGTACAGCAGAAAATAACACTTTAAAAAACAGAATTGGTTAAATGAAAAAGAAATACAAGTATCTGACATAGGGGTTTAATTCATCTAATCATGGATTCAAATCCAACATTTCATTCATTGCACCATCTGGATACTCCTATCATTTTTGTTCCTTAGAAACTCATTTCAATAAATTCTCATTTGATTAAAAAGCCCCCAGTCACATATAGTTATCTACAATGCCTTTTTATGCTAAAGAATCCTTTAGTGAGATGAAGGGAAAAAAGGAGACATAAAAAAATCATACTTCTCTATTTCAGAACTGAGACCCCCCGACATAGTCCTAACAAAAAGGCATAAATTTCCAATTTTTTCACTTAATGTCTAATATTTTGCAATAGGGAAAAAATCTATGGCTCAATATACTAATTCACTAATTTTGAAATAGCAGATTCTTCAATGAAGTCCTCTTTTTCCACAATGAATGTACAGGATGCAATACTTAATAATTGAATGATTTGAAACAAAAAGCCTATTTATCTCATTAAAAAAATAAACTAAAAATGAGAGAGTACTGTCCAAGTGATCTGACGTGCTAATTAGGAAAAAAGCGTAACACGCTACATGATCTCATTAATTACTAAGGCATTCTCCCAGCTGCTGGATGTCATTTCACACAGTACTAAGCACTTTCCAGAACTCCAAGGTTTCTAACATCCATTTGGTTAGCCACAGTTGATGTCAAGCTTTCATCACACATCTGGGCTGGTTACTCCACAACTGTCTGTCTAGTGAAATGAAGCAAATGGTGCTGACCTTTCCCACTAGGAAGCACCTGGAGATATTTAATTCATATCTTTTTCGATGGCAGAAGCAAATTGGTGCCCTGCTTTATTGTCACTCCCTCTGCATGGGTCATTCCAGCTATTTTTTTTCCTGGGAAATGAAGGGCTTTGCTTAATTGATTTGTTTAATTGAATAGTTCATGGCTTTAATTGAAAATCTCAAGCCACCCATGCATATTACAGTGTAATTCATTTCATGGACCACTGCAGCTTTGGGGAACTAAAGTTTCCATATTCAGTGGATTAACTATGGGTATCCCCTTTAATAGGTTTGACCCAGAGGTAAACAGAAAATGAATTGTGAATTCCTTAGACAGTAAATCAGCCAATTAATAATTAAAGAAGTATTTATTAAGAAATTAATACATATCAGGCACTGTGCTAGTCACAAGCAATATTATGACAAAAATTCCATCCCTTTCCTTTTTAGCCTACTTGGTGAAGACAAAAAGTACATATATAGGTATATACAAAATACATACAGAATAGATATAAAACAGAGTATATGATAGCTGGGAGAAGGGAAAATTCAACAAACACTTCAATAAGAATGTGGCACTCGAGTTGAACAATCAAGGAAACCAAAGATTCTGAGAGGCAAAAGTAAAAAGGAACTGGAAACAGTTCAAATTACCAAAAGTAAGAGAAACAGTAATGATTATGCTAAGTCACAGAAAAGCAAATTTGATTAAGCCATGGTCTATATGAAGGTGAGCAATGAATAATCTAGAAAAAAAATGGTAGAGGCTACATTTTGTGGAATTTCAAATATTAAAGAGAGGAGTTTCTATTTGATCTTAGATGTAACAGGGAGTCCTTGGGATTTATTGAATTTGGGAGGGATATGGTTATATTATGCTTTTGAATAATTGAATGACAATAGAGATAATAGACCAATCAGGTCGAGATTTCAATATTCCAGAAAGGTAATGAGGGCCTGAATTAGGGTGGTGCCTCTGTAAGTAGAGAGAAAGAGATTAGTAAGAGAGAATGTGGTAGTATAAGCAGAGTTTTGGCATGTGAGGTGAGTGAGAATAAGGAGTCATTGAGGTATACTGAGGTAAAAATTTTGGTTAATGGGAAGAATTACAACTACACTACAATTCTCAGTAGAAATAGGGAAATTAGAAAGAGGGCTGAGATTAAGACAAATGCAATAAATTCAACTATTGACAAATTGAGGTTTTAACATCTAGTTTGAAATGTCTAATAGGTACTTTGTTCACATGGGCCTAAAGCTCATTAGAAAGATTAGGTTTAGATAAATAGATCAGGGAATTATCTGCTTAGAAATGATCATTCAACTTATAATATCTAACAAGGTCACCAAGAAAAAATATAGATAGATGAGAACTAATCATTGCATTGCAGTATATTCAAGGCAATTAGCAAGTACAATATGGATAATAATGCAGCAAAGGAGACTGAGGACTCAGATTGCCAAAAAAGAAAACCAAGAAAGAACAGTGTGACCAAACCTCTGAGAGTAAAAAGAGTTCACAGAGGAGAGTTTGGTCAACAGTTTCAACTACTGTCAAGAGGTTGAGAAGAATGAATCAAATATAATTGGATAGCTTCAGTAAGGTGCAGTGAAGGAAGAGGAGGAGTCAGAAGAAGAGGAGGAGGAAGAACAATAGGAGGAAAAGAGAAAGAAAAGAAGGATGGAAAGCATGAGAAAGAGGAGAAAGAGGAGGAGAAAGAAATGAAAGAAAAAGAAAGAGGAAGAATAAATGAAGAAGAGAAAGAAGGAAGAAGGAAGGAAGCAAGAAAGGGAGGAAAAAAGAAGGAATAAAGGAAGAAGAAAGGAAAGAGGAAGGAAGGAAGCAAGCAATCAAGGAAGGAAGGAAGGAATGAAGGAAGGAAGGAAGGAGGGAGGAAAAGAAATGTGTTTAATAAATGGAGCTAAGTATTTAATATTTGTTAAGTACTTGAATTGAATTCCAGGATGATCCTGAGAAGTAGATAATATTATCCCTATTTTACTTAGTTTTCATTAAACATTTTTGAATTTCAGCCAATTCCCCAGATTATTTTCTGTGTTCTTAAAGGAAGATTCCTGTAAGCTGGATTTACCTCATATTGGATACTTTGCATATATTTATATATGAGTTAGACAATGATCCCATCCAAGAGCAAGGAGGGCATATTTTGGCTCAATATAAAGAAAATCTGCTTAATAACTAGAGACATCAAAACACAGAATGTTTTGATATTTGGGGTATTAAGTTAACATGGCCCAGATGTATTCAATGAAAGACTGGTTACTTCATGCTTCAAGTTGTAGTAGTTATACTAGATGACCTCTGATGGTCTTTCTAATTCTCAGATTAGAAAGTTAAAAGGAAATTTTATAAGAAAGGACAGCCTCAATGCATGCATACAGTGCTAATGAAAAGCTCTGTCTAAAAGAATAACTTGGCAATGTGCATTTGAAGTTTTAAACATCAAAGGAACAAATACCCTGGGCTCAGCTCACAGAAATGAAACTCAGCACTGAACCCTGTGGCCATGGTAACCAATTCTAATCAAAAAGCAGTCCGATTTACCCTTACCATTTGAGGATGATTAAGGAACATTTAAATTAATTAAAGATACAAATGTCTCTTACTTTCAGACTGAGAAATTATAAGAATATGTTTATTACCAGTCACTTCTGCAAATTCCATAATGTTTTAAACACTATGTGGACAGGTGATTATGGCCAACAGATAGAATACTAATTATTAATTGCATTGTTGAAGCCATGGTGAACACAATATATTTCCTCCAACAAAGGTAATATTATTTCATGCTATGAGACTTCAACTAATGGAACAAACTGATATAAAAAATATCTCAAATGGCAATGGAAAAAAAGCATGGAGGGGATAAATAGGCTATAGCAATGCTACTAGTGATGGTTTACCTCCAGAAGTCATAAAGGATTTAAAGGATATGTATGACCAGGAAAAAAAAAAAGGTATCAACTGACAGATGGTGAAAATAAGTAGTGCAAGTGGCAAGTCTGAATGGTAATTAGTAGCAAAAGAAGTAAAGTAATTGGGTAGGCCCACTGAGGGAGAAAGAAGCTTTTATGTCGAGTTGAGTATAATAAACCCTGTGAAATGAATATACCTGTTGAGGAACTATTCCCAGGAAACTAGTACACTTCAGAAATCAAAAAGGTAATAACAGCACTGGCTGCTTAACTCTATCTCTTCTGAATTTACATCTAATCTTCTACATATATTCTTTTTTTAAAAAAATCTCTTTTGGTATTCATGCCTAGTAGTGGTGTTGTTAGGTCAAAGGATATGCATGAATTTATAGCTCTTTGAGCACAGATCATATTTTTGATCATTTAACAATTGAGGCATGGTTCCTATGTTTTGTTTTTGTTTTTTTTTTTTATAAATTGACAATTCCCTTTATTTCTGATAAATGATGCCTTATCAAAGAAACTTTCTTCAAAATTCTTTTTACAGTTATTATCATTAATTGTATCCTCCCCCCATTTATTCTCTCTCTTCTTTTACTCTGTCCCTCCTCAAAAGTACTTTGCTTCTGATCACTTTCTCCCCCAATATGCCCTCTCTTTTTTTTTATTTTTTTTTCTAAGCCATGTTTATTTTTTTTTTAATTTTAAATTTTTATTTTATTTGCATAACATATGTGTGGGTAATTCTTCAACAATAACCCTTACATAGCTTTCCGTTACAAATTTTTCCCCCCAACTCCCCACCCCTCCCCTAGATGGCAGGATATCCACTACATGTTAATTATGTTAAAATATTGGCAAATCGAATATATGTATACATATTTCCAAACTTATCATTGGTGTGCTAGAAAAATCTTATCTACACAAACGATATATCAGATAAAGGAAACACAATGTAAGCAAACATCAATCAAGGAGTATGAGAATGTTATGTTGTGGTCCACATTTCGCATCCCTCTCTCTGGGTGTATATGGCTTTCTTCAGTGAACAATTGGAGGTGGTTTGAAACATATCATTGTTGAAGAGAGCCATGTCCATCAGAATTGATCGTCATATAGTACTGTTGTTGCCGTGTATAATGATCTCCTGGTTCTGCTCATTTCACTCAGCATCAGTTCATGTAAGTCTCTCCAGGCCTCTCTGAAATCATCTTGCTGGTCATTTCTTACAGAACAATAATATTCCATAATATTCATATACCATAATTTATTCAGCCATTCTCCAATTGAAGGGCATCTATTCAATTTCCAGTTTCTAGCCACTACAAAAAGGGCTGCCACAAACATTCTTGCACATGTGGGGCCTTTTCCTTCCTTTATGATTTCTTTGGGATATAAGCCCAATAGAAATGCTGCTGGGTCAAAGGGTATGCACAGTTTGATAACTTTTTGAGCATAGCTCCAAATTGTTCTCCAGAATGGCTGTATCCGTTCACAGCTCCACCAACAATGAATATGCCCTCTCTTTAATCATACTCCCCCACTTTCTATATCCAGTCCCCTCTTATTTTCCTGCAGGTTAAAAGAAATTTCTATACCCATATTGAATATGTCTGTTACTTCCTCTTTGAGCCAATTCTAATGAGAGTAAGGTTCACTCACTTCCCCTCTTCTTCTCCTCTTTCCCCCATTGTTAAAAAAAATCTTTTTCTTGCCTTCTTTTTTATGGCAGATGATTTGTGTCATTTCACTGCTCCATTTTACTTTACTTCCTCTCTACCCCTAAATATCAACATTTAAAAAAGATATTTTCTCTTTATATTCAACTCACACCTTTGCCCATAATAAGGAGAAAGTTCTAATGAGTTATAAGTATCATCCTTCCATGTAGGAATGTAAACAGATAAACCTTATCCTTTTTCTCATTCTCTCCTTAAGCTTCTTCAGAATATATTTGAAAATTAAATTTTCCATTCAGTTCTGGTCATTTCATCACAAATGCTTGAAAATTCTCTATTTCATTGGATGACTGCCTTTTCCTCTGAATGATTATACTCAATTTTGCTGGATAGGTGATTATTGGTTGTAATCTTAGCTCCATTGCTTTCTGAGATATCATTCCAACCCCTCCAGTACTTTAATGTAAAACCTGCTAAATTTTGTGCTATCCTGACTGTGATTCCATTATATTTTTTTTTTCTCTCTCTGCATGCTTACAATATTTTCTTCTTGATCTGGGAGTTTCAGAATTTGCTTGTGCTGTTCCTAGAGATTTCATTTTGGGATTTCTTTCCAGACGTAACTGGTAGATTTGATCAATTTCTAATTCATTCTCTGGATCTAGAATATCAGGACAGTTTTCCTTGGTAATTACTTGAAAGATAATGTCCAGATTCTCTTTTTGATCATGACTTTCAAATAGACCAATATTGTTTTAATTATCTTTCCTGGATTTATTTTCTAGGTTAGTTGTTTTTCCAATGAGATATTTAACATTATTTCTCTTTTTTGGTTTTATTTTATCTTGATTTTTTTCATGAAGTCATTAGCTTCCATTTGCTCAAGTCTATTTTTTGAGGAATTATTTTCCTCAGTGAACTTTTGCACCTCCTTTCCCAATGGGAAGATCTTGCTTTTTAAGGCATTTTCTCTTCATTAATTTTTTGTACTTCTTTTTGCACCACTTTCAATTCTTTCCCTTATGTTTCCTCTCTTTATTACTTGATTTACAAAATCCATTTTGAGTTCTTCCATGGCCTGAGCCCAATTCTTATTTTTTTTGCAGGCTTTGGGCGTAGGACCTTTGAATTGGTTATCTTCTTTTGAGTGTGTGTTTTCATCTTCTTTGTCACCATAATAACTTTCAACAATTAGAAAATGTTTTCTATTGATTGCTCATTTTCCTAGTCTATTACTCAGCTTTTAATGCTTTGTTAAAATAGGGCTCTGTTTCTAGAGTGGAGGGTGTCCCAAGCTTCAGGGAATTTGTGCTGCTGTTTTAAGAGATCCTTCTAGATACCTGACCACAAGTCCTCTTTTCTGTCCTGGAGCTATTAGGAATGTCTCTGCCCCACTGTAGCTGAAGCAACACAGTCCTGCTTTGCTGACACTAAGGCCAGGGCTAGGGCCAGGCCTGTGCTGACAAATCTGTGGTAGGACTATAAGTTAGACTCCCACCCTGGTAACACTAACCCTCTCTGCTGGTCTTCCAAGTCCTTGCTTGACAACCCTGGTTGAGTGGTCCAGAGCCTCCACTGATTCAAAGGTTCTGCCTTGCCTACCCTGGGGCAGAGGCTCAGGCAAGGGCCACACAGGCATGGTCTGCACTGGGATCATGCTTTGGGCTTCCCCCTAGTTCCACAGACCTTTTCTGCTGAGCTTCCAAGTCCTCTGAGTTATCTCTGGGCTGAGAAGTCTGGAAGTCTCCAGTACTGCCACTGAATCAAAAGTGCTGCCTTACTGACTGCTGGGGCAGCACTGATGCGATCTACACCAGAACTTCATGCAAAGGATTTCCAAACCTTTGGTGTTTCTATGCTGGGAGGTCTGAAAGTCACCGATACTGCCACTGAGTCAGAGGTTAGGCTGTAGCTGGGGCTGTAAGAATGCAGCCTGCACTGAGATTGCACCACCTTGGTGTCTCAGACCTTTTTTTCTGACCTTCTAAGTTGCCTTCAGTTGGAAAATGTGCTATTCCATCTTCTGGGGCATTCTGATGCTCTAAAGTTTGTTTAGAATCATTATTTAAAGTAATTTGGAGCAGTTTGGGGGAATTCCTGCCTTTACTCTGTCATCTTGGTTCTATCCATATTTATATTCTTTTATTTTTTCTTAATATTCTTAATATTTCATTAACTCTATTCCTCTCTCTCTCTTATTTTTGGTATTTCCATTACTCCCTATCTACTTCCTACATACTTGTTCCCACCAAAAAAAGTGAATCTTTTCTTGTAACAAGTATAGTGAAAAAAAAATTAATATAGTGTTCACATCCAAATATATAACACATTCTCATCCTTCACTCCATCACTTTTTTGCATGCCTTATGATTAGTCTTTGTGTTAATTGTTATGTTGATCAGAATTCTTAAATATTTCAAAGTTATTTTCATTTATGCTATTAAATAAATTGTTCTGATCCACTCTTGATTTTTCTCTTTGAGAAAGTTACATAGAATTGATGTCTTCATTTCCTTTCTTCTTATTCCTTTCTTAACTGTCTGTAATCTAGTTTCTAACATGAATATTAAATTGAAACTGTTCTCTTTAGTTATCAATAATCTCATAATAACCAAATATTTTCTCAATCTTTTCTTTGTCACATTTCTTTAGGTGTTTACAAGATACTGCTGGTTACTTTTCTTTGAAATGCTCTTCTTTCTAGGTTTTTGCTATACTACTGTATCTTATTTCTACTCTTACCATCCTGGCAACTTGTTCAGAGTCTTTTTTTCTGGATCTTAAATTACATCACACCAATTAATGCTGGTTGTTGTCTAAGGTTCTGTTTTGTTCCCTCATCTCTTCTTTATTTTATTTATTTATATATATATATATATACATATATATAATGGTATATGTAATATTAATATATATGTGATATTTATATATTAATATATTAGGTAGTAATATACTATATATTATATATTAAAGGCATGAATTCCCCCAAACTGCTCCAAATTACTTTAAATAATGATTCTAAACAAACTTTAGAGCATCAGAATGCCCCAAAAGATGGAGTAGAATATTTTCCAACTGAAGGTAACTTAGAAGGTCAGAAGAAAAGGTCTGAGATACCATGGTAATGTAGTCTCAGTGCAGGTTGCAGGCAGGGCAGTTGCAGCCCCAGCTACAGCTTAACCTCTGAATCAGTGGCAGTATTGGTGGCTTTCAGACCTCTCAGCACAGAATATAATATATAATTATATATTATATATGTAATATATAAAATATATTAATATGTTCTATTTTATATTTGGTGATCTCATTAGTTCCCAAGGATTATTTCTATGCTAATGATTCCAAGATTATTCAGAACTAAGTTTTTTCCTAATATCTTATTTCACACTTCCAACTGCTTATTGGAAATCTTGAATTAAACATCCTCTAAATATCTAAAACTCAACATGTCCAAAATTAAATCCATTATCTTCCCCTAAAACATTCTCTTTTCCTGTCTTTATATTATGTTCGATGTTACCACAATTCTCTCAATCATCTAGCCTCAAAAATAAGGTATTCTTGACTTCTTACTTAATCTTACTCCCTATATTTAATGTTACCAAAACCTTTTTGATTCTACCTTCATAACTTCTCTTGTACATGGCTCCTAGCTTCATAATATCCCTCAGATATTCCCCCTCCCCTCTTCTGTTACTGCCACTGGCCTAGTGCAGACTCATCACAGCATGTCTTCCTTAATGAAATAGCATTCTGAATGGTTTCTTTGCCTAAATATGTCCTCATTCAAGTCCATCCTTTTACTCCTCTGCCAAACTGATCTTCATAATATACAAGTCTGACAATGTCAAATCACTATCTCATTCAATATATCCAAATGACTATTATCTTCAGGTTTGAATATAAAATTTTCTCTCTCTGGCTTTCAATGCTATTCTTATTTTTTTCCTACTTTTCAAGGGTTTCTTCACCTTATTTTCTTCATCCATCTTTCTTTGTGATTTTTACACAAAACACTCCACCTCCAGATTTCAGGCATTTTCATCTGCTGAACTCCATGCCTGTAATTCTCTATCTTTTCATCTTCATGTTCTAGGATCCCTCAAATCCTTCAAGTCCCAGCTAAAATTTTACATTCTAAAATATTTTTTCTGTTCCATTTTGATGATAGGTCTTCCATTCAGTTATTATCTACAAATTATTGCATATAAATCTTGTTTTATAGTTTGGGGATGTTAGTGAGCTCAAGAACAAGGTTGTTTTTTTGGTATGGGAGGTAGGTTTCTTTGTTTTTCTTTATGTAACTATTCCTTAGCACTATGTATGGCACTAGTAGGTGCCTAATAAATGCTTCACTCTGTCATTTTATTAAAGGCTTCCTAAGTTATTTGAATTCATTCTTTTTTGTACCATAGTAATAATCCATTGTATTTGTATGCCTTAATTTATCCTGCTATCACCCAAGTAAATTAATTGTTTCATAGGGGTATCTAGGAGGACAATAAATGGTGAGCTTTATTTTCCCCATTTTCTGGAATTCAAGGATAAAAAGAAATTTCTTTGTGCAATTTAAAAATTCATGGATTTTCTGCAGGATCTAAAATAAATGATAGCTATTAGCTAATATAAATGTACCATAATAAAATCCCATATTAAACATGATAAGTCGAGAAAAGAATTTAGGAACAAAGATGACCTTTCCAAAAATCTTTAAGACATCACAGATAGGAAGCCTCATAAATAGATAAAAGCTCATAGGTAAGGGGGAATGAAGCTAACAGTTGAAGAATACTGAAAAGAATATGGGAGAAGAATATCTATTAAATGAATGAGCTACATTTTTGATGACTCATCTCGATACAAATATAAGTTCACTTTGGCCTAGTGAAAATATCATGAAGGACATCTGTTTTTGTTATATCTGGAGTCAGAAACTTCTAATCAAAGATTTTAATTCATACTATGAGACTTAGATTTTCAACCATGGGGCAATTCACATACTCTCTTTAAAACTCAATTTATCAATAAAAGGGATGGGCATGATGAGGGCAGATAGTTTTTGTGCTATCTACTTCAAACAGTTGTATCACAAATGTGAGCTATTCATTCAGAAAATATGAGTGAAATGCATATCCAATTCAAGATACCATGTTAGACTGAGTACAGCTGTTCTATGCAGAACTATTCCTTTACTCACTAGTAATACCTGGGCTTTTTAGTTCTAAGACAAAAATATTCTTGCCAAGGCTGCTTCAGCACCACAGACAGTTCCAAATTGTCATAAAAATGGCCTGGAAAATGAACATACCTATGACTGCAGGAATTTTAAAATCTACTCTGACAATGACATAGAATACACTTTTCATTGTTTTCATTTACCTAATAGCATGTAGTTGGAGGAAACTACAAAGAAATATGTGCCTAGAATTTTGATCTAGAGCAGAAAATACTTTGTCAGTCCACACCACTAGAAAGTGGAAATTTTTTTAGGTGCAATTTTTCTAAGCATATTTCCATTTTTATCATGCTGCACAAGAACAAATCATGTCAGAAGGGGGGAAATGAGAAAGAAAAATAAGCAAGCAAACAATAATGCAAAAAAGGTGAAAATACTATGTTGTGATTCACATCAGTCTCCATAGTCCTCTTTCTGGATGCAGGTGGCTCTCTCCATCATGTCTATCAGAATTGCCTTGAATCACTTCATTGTTGAAGAGAGCCAAATTTATCACAGTTGATCACATTATCTTGTGATTGTTGCTTTGTACAATATTTTCTTGGTTCTACTCTCTTCAGTTATCAATTCATATAAATCTCTCCAGACAAAACTGGAAGATCTTGAATTTAAACTTGGGTATTCAGATTTCAATTTCATTTTTCTTCCATTTTTGTAATATATTGCCTGCAATAGAATAACATTAAATAAACATGCTATAGCAATATGAATACTGGGTAGGTATGAAGAAGAACTTTCTGACAGTTTCAGTTGTAGCTCAGCTACACTATAGGGAAGATAATATGTTCTATTCTCTTGAAATTTTTTCATGGAAACAGCAAAATTCCAATATTTCTGCAATAGTAAACACTCAGTCTGACAAGGGACAGGAGGAAGGAATGGATAGATGACCTTCCATTTTCCCTTTTAATCCTATAGATTTTCAAGCTCTATGGTAATAGGGATGATGGGCCATGCTAACATGCAAAGATTTCTATATTCACTAATAAACCCAAGACACAATATGCTAGCACTATTTTGAAGCAGATGTCATTATACTCCTTTTATTCATAGAAACATGAATAAAGGCAAAAAGTTATTATTTCTGTTGTGTAAATTTATGTCTGACTATTCATATCCCTTATTTAAGATTATTCAAGTTACCCATGCTTTCTGTTTCCACATTAAGACCTAATCTGTCATTCTATTCATAAAAATAGATTTTCCTGAAAGAAGTGACTCATTTCAGATAGTGGTACTTTTTAGCAATTATCAGCAAAGGTCTACTTTCAAAATCTAACTTCTAAAGAAATTTATATAGGGAGAAGAAGTTCATTAGGTTGAAAGTACAGAAATGTTTATCATAATTCCAGGTGTAGTTGTTCATAAAGGAATATTCAGAGTTTATCACATTCTGAGTATTATTTTTCAAATTTAGAAGCTTATTAGTAATGATTGACTAATAAATATCAATCATTGCTGTGATTTTCTAAAACTTTTTTTAAATGTTATTATTCCATAGAGAAAACGTAACATATGTTAATGTTCTATCAGAAGTAGAATAGTAAAGTACACTTTGAAAAACAAGGTTGATATTAGCATTTATACAAAGATTGTTTTGAAGACTACAATCTAATCCTTCATAGATTAGACCAGTCCCTAATAACAAATTAGAATGGAGAAAAGAGAAAGTGAAAAAAAAGGAAAGAAAGAAAGAAAGAAAGAAAGAAAGAAAGAAAGAAAGAAAGAA
>JAJPUD010008894.1:12439-42163 GCA_023553655.1 Myrmecobius fasciatus | reverse complement strand
AAAGAAAGAAAGAAAGAAAGAAAGAAAGAAAGAAAGAAAGAAAGAAAATTGAGGGAGAGAAAGAGAGGAATAAAAGAAAAAAAGCAATGAAGAAAGTAGGAAGAACATAAAAGAGGAAAGGAAGAAAAAGGGAGTCAGGAGGGAAGAGAGGGAAAAAACCTGATAGATTTTAACTGATACATCTTCAAAAGGCAGTATATTGTCAGTTTCTCACCTCCTAATGTTATTAATTACACAATATTCACAGAAGTACAGTGCCCAGTTATGTTTTTCTCATTTGATGAATGAATCAGAGGTAACTTTACCATTTACCATCTATATGACCTTAGGCAAGTCAGAATCTAAATTCAGATCTTATCACTCTTAGATCAATTTTTTTTGTATTACTGTATAAATTGTCAGAGAAGAGAAAAATCATAGAATCCCAGAATTGGAAGATATTTCAAAGCTTCCTATTCCAAGACCATATTTAAATTAAAATTGCTTCTCCATTCCTAGCCACATCATGAAGGCAAAAATCAATAAACAAATCTGTGTACAAGGCAGTAAATCAACAGAAACTGCTCTGAAGGAACTTACAATTTAACAGAGAGGAAGCCACATATGCAAATAAATTTGAAAAAAAAAAGGCCAAAGTGAAATAAGTGAAAAGAAGCAACAAAGCCAAGATGGCTGAATAAAGGCTGAAAGGAGTTTGAGCTCTCCCCCAAAAAATTCCAAATTCCTTTAAATAATGACTTCAGACAAATTTTAGAGCATCAGAATTCACAAAAAGATAAAGTAGAACAATTTTCCAGTCAAAGACAATTTGGAAAGTCAACAGGAAAGGTATGTTGTGCTGAGGGAGGTGAGTGGAAAAGAGTACAGCACAGTCCTGGCCCTGGCCCTAGTGTCAGCAAAGCAAGAACAGGTCTTGGAACCACTGAATTGGCAGTAGCACTGGTGGTTTCCAGACTTCTCAGATCAGAAACCCCAAATATTACTTCAAAGGTTGGTCTGAAAAGTTCATCTCATTAGGGTGAGAGGGCCTTGGAAACCAGCAAACCAGGAGCAAGCAGTTGTGATGGCAGTGGCTGCTGCAGCTTCTGGACTCAACCCTCAGGAGGTCTCTGTATGCAGTGATTAAAAAAAACTATTGCTTTAGCACACTAGAACTTGTAGCCACAGCAAAGCAGGGACCCATCTCACAGTTCAAAGGCATAAAAGAGTGCTTGTGATTGGGTCCCTAGAAGAATTTCTGAAAATAGCTGCACAAACCTTCTGATTCTTGGGATATGCAACCTCCAACCCAGAAACAGAGGCCTACTTTCATAAAGTTTAAAACCAAGTAATAAGCTGGGAAAATGAGCGAACAATAGAAAAAAGATTCTGACCAAAGAAAGTCGCTAAGGTGACAAAAAAGAGCAAAACACACATTTGGAAGAAGATAACAAAGTCAAAGCTCCTACAGCTTCAAAAAAAAAATTAGCCTCCAAAAATAAAAATTGGTCTCAGGCCATGGAAGAGCTCAAAAAGGATTTGAAAATCAAGAAAAAGAGGTAGAAGAAAAAATGGGAAAAGAAATGAGAGTGACGCAAAAGGAAATGCAAAAAGTTAATAAGGAAAAAAATGCCCTAACAAGCAAAATTGGCCAAATGGAAAAGGTGATGCATCAGCTCACTGAGGAAAGCAATTTCTTAAAAATTAGAATTGATCAAATGGCAGTTAATGATTTTATGAGAAATCAAGAAACCACTTAAACTAAAAGAATGAAAACATAGAAATCTATCTCAAAAAATTTTATGAATCTGTGGTCATGAATCATTCCTCCTCACTGATGTTCTGCTCTTGTCACAAGTAATAATGGTAATTACAATAATTTGAATAACTAATGCTAAGCACATAGTCTCTAGACAAATGCTATGATAAAGCCATACAAAATCTCTTTTGTATCTTTTAGTTAATAGTAGAGGTAACAACTTACAGAGAGTGAATATTTAATGTATTGTTCTTCTCCTTAGCCAAGTTTAAATTATGGCCATTCAGAGTAAAGATATACATATATAAATATAAATTTGTATATTTTGCTTATTCTTTATGCTCTTATTTTGTTGCCTTATGGAAATGCTTTTTTCTCCCAAGTCTAACAGTAAAATAAAATCTAGCTTTCCTGTTGCATCTTCAGTGCTACAATTAAATCTAACATAAATAATTTGCCTAATTGAGAACAAACATCAGAAAAAATCATCTCATGCAGCCAACCCCAAAGCAGAATTTTAAGTGGGAAATGAATTTCAAATAATAGCACAGGCTTGCAGACAGATATTTGAAAAAGACCAACCCACAGAACATTTCACCTGCAAAGAAGGCCTTCACATACTTTTTAAAGATTTTACAACACCTGATTCTCTTGAAATGAGCACTAAAACAAACTTTTAATTGTATTTAAATGCAAATTTTCACTATAGTCTGATTTTTACTTAGAACTGATTCTGTGGCTATAATAATTTTATTGAAGAGGACAATAATACAAAACTACCTAAATTTGGATTTACATCACCAAGGTTGGTTCTGAGAAAAAGATTTAAAAGTACACTCCCTCTTTGGGTTATGGAAGTAGGGGTTAACAAATATTGAATGCTGTATAATATGTTTTATAAAGTCAGTACACTGAGTACTTTACATGATTACTGATAAAAGTTTCAAGGAGGTAAATTTCAATAAACCATAGGGAAGAAAGTTTTTGAACTGGCCCAAATGCAAAGTGCTGTCACAGTAGGCGATAGTATTTGCATTCAAACACAATCTTTATTTGAAAGTCGAATATAAGGAATAGTGTTTTCTAGTGTATAGGGAGCTAGGCAAACATTTATGTATATCTTGGTTCATATTCTATCTCTGATACTTACTAGCTTTGTAATCCAAGGCAGTCACTTAACTTTTATCTGTTTCTAGTTACTCCTTATGGTTTACTTACTGAGTACTACATGAATAACAATCTTATTTGCACCAGTAGAATTCCCTCAACATATCCTTTCTGTATCCATATACATCCTTCTGCAACAAGACCATCCTTCTGCAGCTGATTGGTACATTATATCTAAATTAATAAAGAACAAGAACACATTAGCTTTTTTGTCTATAACATTCACTCATATTAAATTAGTTTTAAACTAACTCTCTGTCCCCACCTCAATCCTTTAAAACCATATGTCTTTCCTGCCCAATATTTGTGCAGCTGATGTTTTTAAAGCAAACAAAATACTTTAAATTTGTATCTATTAAATTTCATCTTATTTGATTTAATGCACTGTTCCAGTCTTTTGAGATCTGTTTGGATCATGATTTTGTTTTCCATTGTGTTAACTATCCTTCTCAGGTAGGGCATATTTATAAGCATACTATTCACATTTTCATCCAGTACCCAATAAAAATATTAAGCAAAAAAAGGCCAACGAGAGAGCACTGGGGTATTAATTTATTCATTATAAACCACTTAAGGGCTATTAACTTTCAACCATTTAAAAATCCACCTAATTTCTATTATGCAGCTCACATATGCCCTTATTGTATACTAAAATAACATAACATTCCTTGTCAAGTAACTTACTAAAATCCAAACATGTGTCTGTCATTCTCCTGATCTACAAATCAAGTTATCCTGTCAAAAATAAAAATGAGGGTAAGTCTGGTATGAATCATTTTTAATAAGGCCATTGTAAGCTCACAGTGGTTTCTGTTTTGCTAACTATTCATCTACTAATAGTCAGTTCTAGAATGGAACCAGAACACTGTGAAGATCATAAGTCTATAGACTGAAGAATCTACTGTATTCTACTTCTTGAAAATAAGGATCATTTTTTCCTTAATATTTACCAATGTCAACTCCTTTTGTACTTGAGTAATATTTTTCTTCTTATAGGGCTATGCTGTCAGTTTCATGTTTACCTTCTGCTACTTTCCTTTGATTCCATCTTCTATATATGACTTTATGTTTATTGATGATTCCCTACAGATCAATTTTACTAATTTTAGATAGCTTCTGCTTTTTTCTGTAGTGAGGATTATTTGTTTTTGCTTTCAGAATTTTGTTTGTAAGCACCCCCTATTGCCCTTTATTTTACAATTCCTTGAAAGTCTTTTTAATGGTTCATTTAATGCTCACATGAATTGTCAAGTCTGATAGTCTTTATTATGTGTGTATGATATGAGTGACAGACCTGTAGTCAAGAATACTCCTCTTCAACAACCAGCAGAACGATTTCAGAGAGACCTGGAAAGACTTGTATGAACTGATACTGAGTGTAATCAGCAGAACCAGGAGATCATTATACATGACAACAACAATACTATATGATGATCAATTCTGATGGGCATGGCTCTCTTCAAAAATGAAATGTTTCAAACCAGTTCCAATTGTTCAGTGAAGAAAGCCATATACACCCAGAGAGAGGGATATGAAATGTGGATTACAACACAACATTTTCATGCTCTCTATTGATGTTTGCTTGCATTGTGTTTCCTTTCTCTGATTTTTTTTTTGTTCATGTAGTTACGATTTTTCTTGCACAGCAAGATAAGTATGGAAATATGTATACATATATTCTACTTGTCAAGTATTTTAATATAATTAACATGTAGTGGACTTCCTGCCATCTAGGGGAGGGGAGGGAACTAGGGGGGAAATTTTAAAGGAAAGCTTTGTAAGAATCAATGTTGAAGAACTACCCATACATGTGTTATACAAATAAAAAGCTTTAAAAAAAAAAAAAAGAATATTCCTCTTCATGAATTCAAATCAGGTCTCAGATGCTTATTAGCTATGTGACCATGGGTAAGTTACTTAACTTTGTTTACCTCAGTTCTTCATCTATAAAATGAGCTGAATAAGAAAATGGCGGCAGGGGCGGAACCAAGATGGCAGAGTGAAAAGGTGACTTTCTGCCTCTCCTCCGATCTTCTCTTAAATCAACAATAAAATAAGCCTCTGAACTGATCTTCAAGTCAACGAACTCAGAAATATTTGGACACTGCTCTCTGGATAACTTCATATCAGGTTACTCGAACTTGGACAGAGAGATAAATAGACAACTCCTGTGTAGGCCGGAAGTGAGGGTGGGACTCAGCTCAGCTCATCGTGGCAGAAATTCCAAACTCCAAACTCCAAATTCCAAACACCTGGAGTTTATCTGAGGCACTCGGGACTCTCTGCCCTGATTGGGGGCAGGTGTTCTGGCAGACTTGCCTTGTTTAAAGAGTAATTCGGACTTAGTCCTAGCCCCCACCAGCCCAGCACCTTAAGTCAACTCGCCCAAGTGCCCCAGGGCAAAGCTTTTCAGCCGCCGTTTTTCTTTTTACCCTAACTTAAAGAGATATCCACTCTGTCTTAAAAAAAAAAAATGAAGAAGCAAAAGAGAGCTCTTACCATAGACAGCTTTTTTAAAGAGAAAGAAGTGATCACCCCAGATCCAGAGGTTCCTTTAGACAAAACTCAAGAGAAAATCAGCAAGGACCAAAGGCCTTTCTGGAAGATTGCATAAAGAACCTCAAAAGAGAGCTGGAGGATAAATGGGAAAATAAACTGAAATCAGTGCAAGAAGTATACAGTATCTTGCAAGAAGGATATGATGCCCTGCAAAAGAGATATGGAAAAGACACCAATTTATTAAAAAATAAAATTAGTGAAGTGGAAAAAGAGTGCAATGAACAAATTGGCCAGTTACAAAAGGAGCTTAAAAAGGTAACTGAAGAAAACAACACTTTAAAAATAAGAATTGAACAAATGCAAGTGAATGACTCAATAAGACTTCAAGAATCAGTCAAACAAAAACAAAAAAAAATGAAAAATTAGAAGAAAATAAGAAATATCACCTAGGAAAAACAACTGACTTGGAAAATAGATCTAGGAGAGACAATCTAAGAATTATTGAACTTCCTGAAAGCCATGATGAAAAAAAGAATCTAAACACTATCTTTCAGGAAATCCTGAAAGAAAATTGCCCTGAGATTGTAGAATCAAAGGGCAAAATCACCATTGAAAGAATTCACCGATCACCTCCGGAAAGAGACCCCAAAATTAAAACCCCAAGGAATATCGTGGCTAAATTTCAGGACTATAGCACCAAGGAAAAGATTCTGCTAGCAGCTAGAAAGAAACAATTCAAATACCGAGGATCAATAATTAGAATCACACACGATCTGTCAGCCTCCACACTGAAGGATCGAAGGGCCTGGAAACAGATATTCCGAAGGGCAAAGGAACTTGGATTTCAACCAAGAATAACCTATCCAGCTAGAATGAGCATTATCCTTCAGGGAAGAAGATGGTCATTCAATGATATAGGTGAATTTCACCTATTTCTAATGAAAAGACCGGATCTGAACAAAAAACTCGACACCCAAACACAGAACTCAAGAGATGCATGAAAAGGTAAAAAGGAAAGGACTCTTGAGAACTTTATTTTTACTAGGGGGATACTTAAAGTTTGGGGGTATAATTAACTAGATATTACTTTGATAATATGAAAAAGAGAATTAGAGGGGAAAAGGTTGTAATACTGGGGAAAAGAGGGGAAAAGTGGTAAAATAAGAGAAAAAAAGAGGTAAAAACAAGGTAAAATCACTTGAAGAGGCAAAGAAAACCTAATATAGTTGAGAGAAAGAGGGGAGGGAGATGAGCATTGTGTAAATCTTACTCTCATCAGGTTAGGCTCTAAAAGTGTATATCAGACATTTGATTTCACATAGAAACTTGTCTGTTGCTAGAGGGAAGTGGGAGGGAAAGGAGGAAAAGTAAGGAACAAACTAATAGAAGGGAAAATAGAAGAATCAGGGGAAAGGAGTAAAAACAGGGAGAGGGGATCTAAAGGGTGGAGTATTGTTTGGGGGAGGGGGTCATCAAAAGCAAAGTACTGAGGAGGGGGAAAGGGAGAAAGGGGAAAGGAAAGGGAAAAACATAACTTGGGTAAATAAGATGGCAGGAAATAAAGAATTAGTTATTCTAACTGTGAATGTGAATGGGATGAACTCTCCCATAAAGCGGAAGCGTATATCATACTGGATTAAAAACCAGAACCCCACAATTTGTTGTCTACAAGAAACACATCTAAAACATAGTGACACATATAGGATGAAGGTAAACGGCTGGAGCAGGACCTATTATGCTTCAGGTGAACAAAAAAAAGCAGGGGTAGCAATCCTTATCTCAGATCAAGTAAAAGCCAAGATAGATCTAATCAAAAGAGATAAGGAAGGAAACTATATTTTATTAAAGAGTACCATAGATAATGTAGCAATATCTATTCTAAATATATATGCACCAAGTGCAATAGCACACAAATTGCTAGGGGAGAAATTAAGAGAGATGCAAGAAGAAATAGACAGCCAAACAATACTAGTGGGGGAGCTCAACCTTGCTCTCTCAGAATTAGATAAATCAAACAACAAAATAAACAAGAAAGAAACTAAGGAGATAAACCAATTGTTAAAAAAGTTAGGTGTGATAGATCTATGGAGAAAGTTGAATGGAGACAGTAGGGAGTATACTTTTTCTCAGCAGTCCATGGAACCTATACAAAAATTGACCATGTGTTAGGGCATAAAAACCTCAAAATCAAATGCAGAAAGGCAGAAATCGTAAATGCATCCTTTTTTGATCATGATGCAATAAAAATCACATGCAATATAAGGCAAGGAGAAAATAAATCAAAAGTTAATTGGAAATTAAATAATCTAATCCTGAAGAATGAATGGGTGAAAGAGCAAATCATAGACACAATCAATAATTACATCCAGGAGAATGACAATAAGGAGACAACATACCAAAATTTGTGGGATACGGCTAAAGCGGTTATAAGGGGCAATTTTATATCTCTAGATGCTTACTTGCATAAAATAGAGAAAGAAAAGATCAACGAATTGGGCTTATTATTAAAAAAAAACTAGAAAAAGAACAAATTAAAAACCCTCAATTAAATACCAAATTGGAAATTCTAAAAGTAAAAGGAGAAATTAATAAAATCGAAAATAAGAAAACTATTGAGTTAATAAATAAAACTAAGAGTTGGTTCTATGAAAAAACTAACAAAATAGATAAGCCTTTAGTTAATTTGATAAGAAAAAGGAAAGAGGAAAATCAAATTGTTGGTCTCAAGAATGATAAGGGAGAACTTTCCTCCAATGAAGAGTAAATTAGAGCAATAATTAGGAGTTACTTTGCCCAACTTTATGCCAGTAAGTTTGATAATCTAAATGAAATGGAGGAATATCTACAAAAATATAGATGGCCCAGGTTAACAGAAGAGGATATAAATTATTTAAATAGCCCCATATCAGAAAAAGAAATATAACAAGCTATTAACCAACTCCCTAAGAAAAAATCTCCAGGGCCAGATAGATTTACATGTGAATTCTACCAAACATTCAAAGAACAATTAATTTCAATTCTACACAAACTATTTGAGAAAATAGGGACAGAAGGTATACTGCCAGAATCCTTCTATGAGACCGATATGGTGCTGATAGCTAAACCAGGTAGGGTGAAAACAGAGAAAGAATACTATAGACCAATTTCCCTAATGAATATTGATGCAAAAATTTTAAATAAGATATTAGCAATGAGATTACAGAAAGTCATCCCCAGGATAGTACACTATGACCAAGTAGGATTTATACCAGGGATGCAGGGCTGGTTCAATATTAGGAAAACTATCAGCATAATTAATTATATTAATAACCAAACTAACAAAAACCATATGATTATCTCAATAGATGCAGAAAAAGCCTTTGATAAAATCCAACACCCTTTCCTATTAAAAACACTAGAGAGTTTCGGAATAAATGGGCTTTTCCTTAAAATGATCAGTAGCATCTATTTAAAACCATCAGCAAGCATCATATGTAATGGAGACAAACTAAAACCATTCCCAATAAGATCAGGAGTGAAACAAAGCTGCCCACTGTCACCATTACTATTTAATATTGTATTAGAAATGTTAGCTTTAGCAATAACAGAAGAAAAAGAGATAAAAGGAATCAGAGTAGGTAATGAAGAAACCAAATTATCACTCTTTGCAGATGACATGATGGCATACTTAGAGAACCCTAGAGACTCAACTAAAAAACTACTAGAAACAATTCACAACTTTAGCAGTGGCAGGATTCAAAATTAATCCACATAAATCATCAGCATTTTTATATATTACCAACAAAGTTCAGCAGCAAGAGATACAAAAAGAAATTCCATTCCAAATAACAGATGATAGGATAAAATATTTGGGAATCTATCTGCCAAGGAAAAGTCAGAAACTATACGAACTAAACTACAAAACATTTCCAACAAATAAAATCAGACCTAATCAATTGGAAAACTATTAAGTGCTCATGGGTAGGCAGAGCAAACATAATAAAAATGACAATACTACCCAAACTAATCTACTTATTTAGTGCCATACCAATCAAACTCCCAAGAAATTATTTTACAGATCTAGAAAAAATACTAGCAAAGTTCATTTGGAAGAACAAAAGGTCAAGGATTTCAAGGGGATTAATGAAAAAAAAAAGGCAGATGAAGGTGGCCTTACTGTACCAGATCTAAAACTATATAATAAAGCAGCGGTCATCAAAACCGTTTGGTACTGGCTAAGAAATAGAGCAGTTGATCAGTGGCACAGGATAGGATATCAGGACAATCTAGGCATTAACCTTAACAATTTAGTGTTTGATAAACCCAAAGACCCCAGCTTTTGGGATAAATACTCACTATTCGGCAAAAACTGCTGGGAAAATTGGAAACTAGTGTGGAAGAAATTAGGGCTTGACCCATACCTAACACCACATACCAAGATAAGATCTAAATGGGTTCATGATCTAGATATCAAGAGTGACTTTGTAAGGAAGTTAGAGGAACATAATATAGTTTATCTCTCAGACCTGTGGAGATGGAATAAATTTATGTCCAAAGAAGACCTGGAACTCCTAATTGAACACCAGATGGATAATTTTGATTATATTAAGTTAAAAAGTTTTTGTACAAACAAAACAAATGCAGACAAGATTAGGAGGGAAGCATCAAATTGGCAAATCATCTTTACATTTAATGGTTCTGATAAAGGTCTCATTTCTAAAATATATAGAGAATTGTCTCATATATATAAGAATTCAAGCCACTCGTCAATAGATAAGTGGTCAAGGGATATGAACAGACAATTTTCAGATGATGAAATTAAAACCATCTCTAGTCATATGAAAAGTTGCTCCAAATCACTATTGATCAGAGAAATGCAAATTAAGACTACTCTGAGGTACCACTACACACCTGTCAGATTGGCTAAAATGACAGGAAAAGATAACGATGAATGTTGGAGGCGATGTGGGAAAACTGGGACACTAATACATGGTTGGTGGAACTGTCAACGGATCCAACCATTCTGGAGAGCAATTTGGAGCTATGCTCAAAAAGTTGTCAAACTGTGCATACCCTTTGACCCAGCAGTGTTTCTATTGGGCCTATATCCCAAAGAGATATTAGAGGAGGGAAAGGGTCCCACATGTACAAGAATGTTTGTGGCAGCCCTTTTTGTAGTGGCTAGAAACTGGAAACTGAAGGGATGCCCATCAATTGGAGAGTGGCTGAATAAATTATGGTATATGAATGTTATGGAATTTTATTGCTCTGTAAGAAACGACCAGCAGGACGATTTCAGAGAGGCCTGGAGGGACTTGCATGAACTGATGCTGAGTGAAACGAGCAGAACCAGGAGAACATTATACATGGCAACAACAGTATTACATGATGATCAATTCTAATGGACATGGCTCTCTGCAACAAAGAATTGTCTCAAACCAGTTCCAATTGTTCACTGAAGAAAACCATATACACCCA
Organism: Myrmecobius fasciatus; assembly: GCA_023553655.1. Taxonomy (NCBI): domain Eukaryota; kingdom Metazoa; phylum Chordata; class Mammalia; order Dasyuromorphia; family Myrmecobiidae; genus Myrmecobius; species Myrmecobius fasciatus. Next base: position 31,302 of record JAJPUD010008894.1, on the reverse strand, counting down.
GAGAGAGGGAAATGAAATATGGACCACAACGTAACATTTTCATGATCTCTATTGACATTTGCTTGCATTGTGTTGCCTTTCTCTGATTCTTTTTTTTCTTGTAGATAGGATTTTTCTTGCATAACTTCTCAAGCATTTCAACATTATTAACATGTAGTGAACTTCCTGCCATCTAGGGGAGGGGAGGGCACTGGGGGTAAAATTTGTAATGGAAAGCTTTGTAAGGATCAATGTTGGGGAACTACCCATACATATGTTGTACAAATAAAAAGCTTTAATTAAAAAAAAAAGAAAAGAAAATGGCAAAACAATCTTCCACTCTTTAATATTGACACAATTTATGTTTTTTTCTTTTCTTTCTCAAAGTTATTCTTTGCTATCCCATTCCATTCAATCATGTCTTCATTCTCACTAAGAAATTTTTCATTCTCCCTTATAAACGAGAGATTAAAAAAATGTCTCTTGATTCCTTTTACCTTTTACTCCAGAAAATAAATCAATTTTTTGATTTTCATTTGAATTTCATTTGAAAGAAGTTATTGGTTCTGGTAGAAATATAAATATAGCAAATTCTCTAAAAGCCACTGGAAAATTCTTCTCACTTTTCACACCTGACAAAAACTAGATTGTTCTAGTTTTCTGTTATCAGTGGCAACTCCAAATGCTAATTTACATTTAAAACAGTGTATTTCTTTACCCTGAGCTGAGGTAATCTAACTCTTTAAATACATATATATATATATATAATTGGAACCCCTAAATCTAGTATAAGGGAAAATAAAATCTTAATAGAAATAATAGACTAAAAAATAGAGATTGAGAGAGAGATTGGAAATCATGATAACGATTAAGAGTGAAGAAATGAGAGTTGAAAATGTAGGAGATTATAGGAGTCAATTTAGGGTTCAACATATTACAATATTAGTTTTTCTCTATAGAAAATAAATAGGAAATAAAATATTGCTTTTCTCTATAGGTTTTCACTATCATTATAGGTCTAGCAAAAATCTTTGGTCCTATAACCAACATTTTATCGTTTCTAATATGTCTTATTCATTTTATACTTATTATTCAAAATCATTAAAGAAAATGCAAATTCAACCTAATTGCTATTTCTCAAACAGTTTCTCTGTGTGTGCTAGAAAATTTTTCATTTTGCTTCTGTCAAAATCTTAAACTTCAAGGATACCAAAATTCAACTTGGTCATGTTCCTCTTGAATAGCTTGCAAGTTTTTCTTCCAATTCCTATTTGCCATTGGCTCATTGAACTAATTATATTTAACTAATAACTTTATGTATTACCATAATCTTTATGTTGTATCTGTCAAGAGTATATAATTTAATTAGAAATTAACATTATCTGGCACTTAATCAGATGTTTAGGTCAAAATGTACATTATGCTATCAGTTATGAAATGTGAATTATATTCCTTTGATTTAATTGAATACATCACTGGGACAGGAAAAAAGCAGATTACAAAACATTTCTTTTGTGCTTTGTTGAGTTCACATTTAAGCAAAAAAAAAAAATTTCTCCTTGAAGTCAGAAAAGGAATATTTTTGTCATCTCTTCCTGATGACTTCCTTTCCATTATTGGTTCTCTTTGGGATTTGTCTTACTTGAGAGCATCTTTTTTTATGATATCTTCTCTGCATCACATGTTGGATTCTATGATTGATACAAAGCTTCATCCAGGAAGATTTGCTTGAACTTAGAGTCTATGATATTGATGGATTAACCAAGAAACTCATCAAATCTACTCTGTATTATAGAAGGCATTAAACCTTTGTAGTAATATTATTTGCCCATAAGAAGAGGGCACCTTCCTACTCAGGCAAAGGTGGCAAATGGCACTTTCTATTCAATACATTCCCTAAATTTAGAATTTCCCTGAAGAGCTAGGAAATGATGAAACTGGTAAAATGTAAGATTTTTCTCCTCATGAGCACTAAGCATGGAAATGTATGTGAGAATGTAATTATGTGTAAGTATACAATTAAATTTAATGATGAGCCAGTAGTAATGTGTATGAGAATTAACACTGTGGATGAATACAATATTTTGTGTGTGTGTGTGTGTGTGTGCAAGTACCTTACTGATTAAAAAATTATTTGAGAATAAATTTGACATATTCAGAGGATTTAATATTAGATGATTAGGATCATCTAGTTCAACCTTTACATTTTATAGATGAGGAAAATTATGTCCACACAGGTTTAATATCTTACTCAAGTAACATGGTAGTAAGTGACTGAGCTGAAATCTGAATTTAGTCACTCTGGTACTTGATGAAATCCTCTTTCAACTATATCCCCATGTCAGGAGATATGCCATTTCCTATGAATCTTGGTGAATTTCCTATTGTAAAACTAATAAATAGCCACTTTTTACATCTGCCATACTTCCAAATTTCCTTTTCATTCCTTAATATAAGGTTATTGGTGATTTCTAAGTGGGAAGTAACATGATTATCTGTTTGTTTACTTTTTCCCCCTGCCCTCTCTGAATGGGTATTTCTAAAATCCATTTCTAGCCCAATGATTCTTAATGTTTAATAAACCAAAGGTTAGCAAGTTTAGCCTAAGTGTTTTCTGATTTTCTTGGAGAAATACCTCTGAGTATATACATGAAGGTAAGAGCAATGGGCAGATTCTTCAATTCTCCCCTAGTAATTTGCTAAGTAGGACTGGTAGAGCACCAAATGCAATAAATATCATACTAACCATGGGACATTGAATCTACTAACCCCAATAGTTATGTACTAAAAATTTTGAAAAGAATTTATTAGTTTTATAAACATCATGTCCATTATTGATAAACCACAATAATTGTGTTTCCTTCTGCATTCCTGCTGAAGTCACATAGGAGAGGCAGTATGGTGCAATCACTTCCTTCTTGCTATATCTCAATTTCCTTAGCTGTAAAGTGAGGGAATTAGAATTGATGGCTTCTGTGGCCCCAGCAATTCTAAACCCTATAGTCCTAATTATGGAATTGGAAAACCTAGATTCTAGTCTGAATTCTGCTACTTACTCAGTTTTCTCATGTGTAAAATGAGGGGGGTGGATTGGAAGGCCTAAATGTTCTCTTGGGTTTTTCAGATCTCATCTCTAATTTTGTCTAAGAAAGTTAAAAATGACAGCACTCACCACACTTCATTAGGGAAACACTCACACCTCTGCCCCCCAGAGGGGTCCTTCATTTCACTTCAGCAATGCAGTCATCCACAGCTCTGGTTCACCTCTTGTCATTGATAGATGACTTGATTAAAATAGAAACTATTAAAGGACAAAAGACTTGCAGTTTTTAAGCTGAAATGTACAAATTATAGTCATTTGGAAAAATGCCTGAAACCAAAAAAAGGAGGAAAAAAGGAAAAAATTATCTTCTCAAATGTGCTAAAACTTAAGCAATTTTGCTAACAGCCTTGCTTCAGCAGGGAGCTGAAACATTTACTATTTCTGTGAAGCAAATGTGATATGAAGGCAAGGAAGAGACCACCAGGGGATGGAATCCAGGTGGTTAAATGAACCGTTGATCACCTAGCTTCCTAAATACTGAAAACTTACAGTTGAGACTAAAACAGCAATAAGCATTTATGAGTAAACACCAAAACATCAAGATCCACCTTGATTACTCCAGGTGCCCTGGAGTAGCAGTCTGAGTATCAAAATTAAATTATCATCTAAAGGGAAAATCACCACAAAAAGTTGTAGGAGACCCTTTTGACTAAGAGATACCATTGCTATTTACATGCCCAAGAAAATAAAAGAGAAAGAAAAAAAAGACCCTTAAATTATATGGCAAAATATTCATAGAACTACTTTCTGTGACTGTGAAGATTCGAAACAAATAGATACTAATTGAATGGAAATGGTTTAAAGATATTGATATATGGATGTAAGGGAATATGAATGTGTCATAATAAATTTTGAATATGTAGAATTCAATGAAGCATGAAAAAAGTTACACGAAGTGGCAGAAAGTTAAAGTTAACAGAACCAATCAACATTGAAACAATCTACATAATTACAACAATATAAATACAAAGAACAACAACAAAAATGCTAACAATGTAACAAAGCAAGACATAATTCTAAAAACCATATTTGGTCTCAAAGAAGAACTGGAAAAAAGTACTTCTTTTCCTTCTTTATCAAGGTGAGTTGCTATAAGAGTGAAACCTTGTATATATTATGTATTTTCAGACTTGGCTTTGCTAAATGCCTTCTTTTTTATTCTTTATTGAAAGAAAAGATTCACAAGGAAAGAGGAAGGATACATTTAAAAATAAAGGTTATAGAAGAATGGTAGATACAAATGGCAATTTTTAATGCATCAGAACAGCAATAATCATATTTCCAATAACATTGCCATGCTTAAAATCGACTTACTCTTCTTGTGATTCCTCTACCCTCTCCTTGGCTTTTGTGGTTATACTGTTTCCATGTTTCTTCTCTAGATTGTCATCTTCACAGACTTTTCTCACTTTTCTAGACAGTAGATGCAGTAGGAATCAAGGACCAAGCAAATCAAACTATCACCCCACCCCTATTACATCTCCCCTCAGACTTTGATGGAGACAGCCTAAGAATCTGAAGCCAAAAGCCATGAAAATAGTAGTGCCCTTTTCTCCAGAAAAACCACCATATCTGCTTCCAGCCTATGTCCCTCATCCACCACTGAGGGAAGAAAAGATTGTGAAGAAAATGTCTCACCTTCCTTTTCAATACCAGAAACAACTGCTAACCAGCCAATACTAAATTTGTAGTTTTTCTTCAATTGCTTCAGTCATGTTCAACTCTATGTGCCCCAACTTGGGGTCTTCTTGGCAAAGATACTAAAGTGCTTTGCTGTTTCCTTCTCGAGTCCATTTTACAGATTAAGCAAAGAGGATTAAATAACTTCCCCAGGGTCATACAATTAGGAAGTTTTTGAAGCTAGCTTTGAACTCATGAAGATGATTCTTATTGCTCTAAGCTTGTCACTCTATTCACTGCACTATCTAGTTGCCCACCAATAGACATGCGTATAAAGAGTCCAGGAATAACAGCACTTTCTAGACAACCCATTCTGCTTCCATCCTAGCCCTAACAGACATTGTCTGGGGAAGCAATTCCTATTCATGAAAGTGGCCATCCATCCTAACCAACTTCCACTCACAGGATAGGCAATCTAGTCTAGCTAAAATAGAAAGGAATCCTGAGGGGCGGAGCCAAGATGGCGAACTGCGGACAGCTTTCTCTGTGAACTCCCTCCGACATTCCCTCAAACCCAGAGTAAGTAAGCCTTAAAACTGGTTTCTGAGTGAGGTCCTCGCCAAACATTTGGACTACAACGCACTTCTATAAAAGATCTACCTTGAAAGAACTCCGGAGAAGGTTAGCCTCAGGGGAAATCGGCCGCTGGTCGCGATCGGACTCCAGCCGGGGCGGAAGTCAGGGCTGCGATAGAGGGGCGGATTTTGGGCACCCAGGAAGCCCCTGGGAGACGCCTGGGCCACTTTGCTCTGCTTGTGGGCAGGTGCTTTGGCAGATCTGCCTTTGGAAGGGGGTGGATGAGAACAGCTGAAAACGTGGTCCTGGTGCGAATCTAGCCCGACCAGCCTCAGACCGGAAGTCAACTCGGCAAACTGCCCCAGGGCAAATATAAATTGTTGCAGTTTTCTCGGCTTTTGACCAATATCCCAACTTTAAATCATGAGCAAGAAGCAGAAGAGAGCTCTCACCATAGAAAGCTTTTACGGAGAAAAAATAGAACAGTCCCCAGATCCTGACATTATGAAAACAATCCCAGATGAAGCCACAAAGGCAGACTTAAGTTGGTCTCCCTTTCAGAAGGCTTACCGGGATGATTGCATTAAGAATCTCAAAAGAGAGCTAGAAGAAGAATGGGGAAATAAATTGAGATCAGGGCAACAGAAATATCAAAAACTGGAAAATAGGACTGGTGAATTGGAAAAAGAAAACAGTTCACTGAAAAACAAAATTGGTGAATTGGAAAAAATCACCAATTCACTGGAAAATAAAAATGGTGAACTGAAAAACAAAATTGGTGAATTGGAAAAAGACAACAATTCACTGAAAAATAAAACTGGCAAAATGGAAAAAGAATGCATTGAATCCAGAAATTCAATTGGCCAGCTACAAAAGGAGCTAAAAAAGATAACTGAAGGAAATAATATTCTAAAAATTAAAATTGAACAAATAGAAGTAAATGACTCAATAAGACTTCAAGAATCATTTAAACAAAAACAAAAAAATGAAAAAATAGAAGAAAGGAATCCTGAGACACAAGAAGAAGCACGCAGGTTAAACCACCACCTACGTACACCAACCATCTCCTCTCAGACCCAAAAGGAGACAGATTAACCTTTTGAGTCTAAAAGTATTAGAAATAGGCATGTTTATGGTCTCATCACCATAGACACCATCTCTGGAAGCAAGTCCTATGGAAATGTAACCTGGCAACAGGTCATCTGGATTCTGTAATCACAGCTACTAACTCAGAGCAAATATTTCTTGAGACCAAATTCCTTGTGAAATGGTTTAATAAAAGAAATTTACTTAATTGGATCAATTAAATAAAAGGCATTACCATCTGCTTTGTCACTGTACTCTAAGGACTATAGGACCTTTTCATCTTACTTGCAGTTGAAATTTTCCATATGTATGACCTTCCCCATTAGCAAGTCATTTCTCCTTGAGAGTAGTGACTGTCTTATTGTTCTATTTGAATCCTCAATACTTAGCACATAATAAGCACTAAATAATTTTTTCACATTTTTTTAAGTAGGCAACAGATTTGCTTTAATAGTCCATTTTTTATCCTTTTCCTGTGGTGTCCTAGGCAAAGAGGGAGAAAGTGAATAAAACTAAAGGTAAAAGCTTCCTCTTGAGAGGGAAAAAAGATATATGTTCTCTTTCAAGGTTAGGAAAAGTAAATAGTATTCTGTCAGTTTTATTCTTGACACCAAGACTTCTTAAACTGTGGATCATGGCCCAATGTGGGGTTGCTTATGATTATCATTAAATGTTTGATTTGTATACTTATTTTATACATCTATTTCCTCACAGTCACATAAAAGCCCTTGGAAAAACTCTGGCTTTTTGTGGTTCCTATCACTCTCCAGCAACCTAGTAGATGGATTATCATAGTTCTGAGGTCTACATTGTTAAGAAAAAGAGATGGATGGAAATTATTATTGGTGTGGAAGAAAAGGGAGAGGGAGAGAGGAAGGGAGTTAAGGATGAAGAGAGAAGAGAAGAAAATGTCAAAGAGGAGGAAGGGGGATATAAAGGTAAGAAATAAATCAAGAAAAAGAAAAAGAGAAGAAGGAAGAGAAAGAAGAAAGAAGAGAGAGTAAAAGGGGGAAAAGAGGAAGAGCACAATGATGAAACAAACTCAGAGAAATAAATGACTTGCCACAAGACTGCACAGGTACTTGGTAAGAGGCCCATACTAGAAAGGGAAATCTTTCAAAAAACAATAAAACTGCCATCTTTTTAATTTTTTTTATTTTATCTTTGGTGAGAGCAGAGCAGAGGAGGAGCAAATGACCATGACATATGGAATAGAACACAGCATGTCACATCACAGAACTGTATGTTAGAGCAGCTGGAAAGCTGAAATCTACATTCCAGATACTACATTCATTACACTGAAGTATAGCACTGTGAAATGTGGGGGTATAGCACAATATAGCTGCAGACTCCCCGTGAGGAGAACAGAGCAGGATTGGCATCTGTAAACTATGGCTCACAAAGTCATCACTTTTAAATAGAAAATATTAATTACCATATTCTTCTTTGCAGAAAGCCAAAAATAAATACTATTTCATTGGACACTATTTCCTTTAAATTTATTTATTTATTTGATATTTTTACCTCAGTTACATTCAAAACATTTTTTTACATTTGTTTTTAAGATTTTTGAGTTCCAGGTTCTCTTTCTTATTCTCACCTACAATTAAAAAAAGAAGTAAGTGAAGTTATGCAAAAAATTTCCATAAAAGTCAAGTTGTAAAAGAAAACATAGATCTCCCATTCTAGTGAAAATAAAAATCTTCATGAAAAAATAAGTTAAAAAGAAATAGAGAATACTTTAATCTGTATAAGGATTTTCCATCATAAATTTTTCAGAGTAATCAAGGAAGATTATAAGGAGAATAGCAAAGTCATTTGTAGCTAGTCATCCCAGAACATTGTTATTATTTTGTACACAGTATATTTCACTTTGTTCATGGAGAACTTTCCAGGTTTTTTTAATTTCCTGAGAGCATCCTGCTCATCGTTTCCCAGTGAACAATAATATTCCATCACAAATACATACAATTAAAAGTCCTACAGTTAAGAATATTGAGTCATGGGGCAGCTAGGTGGTGCAGTGCATAGAGCACCAGCTCTGAAGTCAGGAAGACCTGAGTTCACATCTGATCTCAGCCACTTAACATGTCCTAGCTGTGTGGCCTTGGGCAAGTCACTTAACCCCAATTGCCTCAGCAAAAAAGGAAAAAGAAAAAAAAGAATATTGAGTCATTTCCCAATTGATGGGCATCCCCTCAATTTCCAGCTTTTTGTCCTGAGAAGAGAGCTGCTGTGAATATTTTTGTATGTATGTCATTTTCCTTTTTTTGTTGTTTCTTTTTTATTTCTTTCTTCCCAAATCTCTTTTGGTACTGATGCCTAGTAGTGGTGTTTTTAGGTCAAAAGATATGCCCAAATTTACAGCCCTTTGGGTACAGATGATATCTTTTGATCATTCATCAATTGAGGGCTCCCTATTTTCTTCTAATGCCTTAGCCTCTCTGATTTTCCTCCACAATTTTATGTCTTTTTTTTTGGGGGGGGGGAGGCAATTGGGGTTAAGTGACTTGCCCAGGGACACACAGCTAGGACGTATTAAGTGCCTGAGGCTAGATTTGAACTCAGGTCCTCCTGACTTCAGGGTTGGTACTCTATCGATTGTAACATCTAGCTGCCCCCTTCCTCCACAATTTTAAGCCATAACCTTAAAAACTATAATTTTTCTTAAAAGACAGCACTCCTTTGATTTTTCAAGCACAATTCCTCTTTCAGCAGCACAATTATATTTTGCTCTTTCTTTGGGGTTTCAACTTAATCTATCAGTATAGTGAATTCCTAGTCCTTGTACTCCTCCTAGTACTCGTCTTCTTCCTCCCCTTCCTCCTCCTCTTCCTCCTCTTCCTTCTCCTCCTCCTCTTCTTCCTCCTCCTCCTCCTGCTCCTCCTACTCTTCTTCTCTTGGCTATACCAAACATCCCTTCCAGTTCTAGAGAGCAAAACTTCATTAAAATGTAAATGGTCCTAGGAGAGTAATGTGGAGAACTAAATTTCTTACTGAGGAAGTTAATAGCAGATTCTTTTCCAGAAGTAATAGTTTGGATGTTGTGATTGTTGTAGTGGTGGTTGTGATTGTTTGTTGTTGCTGTTGATACTGCTGTTGTTGGTTTTAGATTTTGTTTTAATAGGGAGAAAAGAGAGAGATAAAGAGGAAAGACTTTCTACTGTAATCTTTAGGGACTAAAAAACTAGCACCCAATTTGGGGTTTTGTTTTTCTCTCAAATATGTAGATTTGCATAGTAAAAAAAAGAACTGTTTTACAATTAAGATGTAGTTTTGAATCATGGGTCTACAACTTACTCTTTCTTACATTACAAAGTAATAGTCATCAAAACAATCTAGTATTGGTAAATAAATAGAATGATGAAATAATGGAGTAGATAAGGTACACAACACAGTAATAAATTATCTTGGTAATAGTGTTTGATAAATCCAAAGATCCAAACTTTTAGAGTCAAGAATTCACCATTTGACAAAATTGCTGTGAAAAATGGAAAGTAGTTTAGCAGAAATTAGGTATAGGTCAGCATCTCATAGAATATACCAAAAAAAAATCTCAAAATGAATACATGATTTACACATAAAGGCTGATATCAAAAGTAAACTAGAGGAATATAGAAAGCTGTACTTTTCACATTCATGGGTAAAGGAAGAGTTTATGACTGTGTGGTGTTATGCCTTAGTTTCCTTGAATTGTAATACCTCAGTTTCCCTGCCTCAGTTTCTCTGAATTGTTCTGCCTCAGTTTCCCTGGTGGCAAATCCCCCTGCCTGACCATTAGAACTGAGATAATTAGGGCTGTAGAGCTCTGGTCACTCTGGCATTCCAAAGAGTCGTAAAACTCCAAATGACTTAACTCAATTACTTGGATATCTCCTGGGCTCAGACTTCCATCTCTTGGGCCCAGACTTCCCATCTCCTGTTTGACCATCTTCTTCAATCCTAACTTATCAGAATTTATGATCCTTCTTCCTTATCCCCAACCTGTCAGAAGTGAATTATGGTCCTTCCTGGAATTTCCACTCACCCAGTGCTCTGCCCCCTCCCCTTGCCATTGTTTCACTGATCACTGGAACCCTATAAAAGTCTCTGGAATTGTTTGCTTGTTTCTGGATGCTTTGAGCCAAGAGTCCCATTCATCTAATTGGGAGTTGTTCATGGGTCCTGTTCAGCCACTAGTCCAAATTTTCTACTATTAAAATATTAAAACCCTCTAATCTCTGTCTTGCCTCGGTTTCTCCAGCATTACAGTGGGACAGCAACAACTCCTACCCAAAATGAAATCAGACTCTTAAGGCAGAAAAGCAAAAAGGATTTATTAAGATTTTGGGAGAAAGGGCAACTCCTAAAAGACAAGGTATCATAAGTAGAGGAGTGCAAACATGGTTGCAAAAAGCAGCCTCTCCTCTCCCCCCACCCACTTCTTACCTTTTCTCCCATTAGTTAGGGAGTCCAGGCTCACACTCAAAAAGCGGGAATCTGGCCTGGAGTATGGTCTAGTCTAAATTAGACTCCAGCAAGTATTTGAGGCAACTTACAGAGGGCACTTTAGTAAAGTCCATTTGTATGCTTTGAAAATTTCTAATTCCCAGGGGCCTCCCTCCTGCTGGTGCCTAGCAATAGGCAGACTTATTCATTCTTTGACAAACAAGGCAACCATCCACCAATTGGTGTGCAAGAATATACAGGCCAGGGGATATGAACTGGGTCAAGATGTATCACACAGATTTTGGACATCCCAGTGGTTGCCCTGGAGATGCTGTAAAATCTGCCTCATACTTGCATTATTCAATACTTACTGACCATTAGGGAGATTCCATTTACCATTATGGTCTTCTTGGGCTTCCAACTTCGGGGCCTGTTATTTTTCTTCTTCTGACAAAAGTGGAATGGCTAGACTCAAGGGAAAAGAGGTAATCAAGACCAACAGAGTCTGACCATTCATATTCATCATTCCCTGCCCTCCTTGCTTCCTCATTTCCAGAGAGGTGTAGATGTTAGGACCAAGGAATTGGTCAAACTGTTTTGCTAATCCAGATGGATATTCTAAAAGAGCCTTCATTTCTCTTATAAAGTTTATCACTTCCATGGTACTCAGGGGAGCACTCACAAACCCATTTCCTCTCTGGGTAAGTGAGCGCTAAATGGGAACAAGTTAGTCTTTGTGGGAAGTTGAAAGATCCTTTAAGATCTGCTTAAGTTCCTTCTGAAGAGGACCAAGAGGAGATGAAATAGTCGATGGTTCTAAATCAATCAAGCTCTCTTCTTTGGATCATCCATGGAGCAGAAGTGAGGGAGTTCTGGAGCCACAGCCATAGGAGTGATGGACAGCTCAGGTGGCATAGGAAGGAGAAAATGCCAAGAGGGGATCCCAAAGATAAGATTTTTCTGTCTCCTTTTTTTCCTCCTTCAATAGAAATTGTTCCACAGTCAGCAAGCACAAGGCTGCATACTTACTTACTCTTCTCAGTATTAAAGAGCTCCTTTGAATTTACATATACATACATACCAGCCCTAAAGGGATCCATACTTTAGTCAGAAAAAAAAAACAATATTTAATCATTTTCTTTTTGTCCTTCCCTTTATATTTTGGTATTTCATTCCAATTCCTAAGCCTATTTCTTAAAGGGCTATCTTCCAGGACACTAGATAGATTTTTATTTAGATAGATAGATAGATAGATAGATAGATAGATAGATAGATAGATTTAGAGCCAGATACCTTAGATGGTTCCTTTACCATGGTTTACAGTATATTGTCCTCCTTTGATAGAGATCTCACCTGATCTTACCAAAGAAAAATGGGAGCACTCTTATAGACTCAAACTGCTTAGAGTCTCCCAACACTAAAGAGAAATAGGAGCACTTTTATATCCTCAAAATGCTTAGTCTCCCAACCCAGTCACCCAGGCAGCTCTCCATTCATCCCTGCTCACCAAGTCTTGCTTACTTGGGTTGTGTGCACAACTTAAATGCCTGATTCCAAACTTTTCTCTTTTGGCTTAACTCCTGAGTCAAATTAATTCTCTATTTTCACTAGCCTGATCCAGAGCTCTATTTTCATTTTTTGCTTTCTCTGAGTGTCTCTTTTCAGGAATTTACCTATTAGAAGTGGGAGTTCCCAAGCCTAGTCCAAGGATCACCAGAGAACTCTCCAATGTGTACCTGCTCAAGTATTTGGTATGGGTGAATAATAGTAAACTATATGCTAGAACCTAATTATTAGAACAAAATAAAATTTGGTAGTTCCACTTCAGTTTCTTCTCATAGGAAAAATCAACTTGGCTCCTTCTCTGCTCAGGAAGAAACAAACAAGACATCTTCCCCACTTCCAAACTTCTCTGTTATTGTTAAGAGAAAAGTCATCCTCCCAATCCCTCATACTGGCAATCTATGCATTATTCTTGATTCCTCACTATTTATAACGCTATATATCCAATATATTCTCAAGGCTTGCAACATTTCTAGAATATAACTACTTCTTGCATTTGATATTGCCTTACTCCTTCTATAATTTTCTAATTGGTCTAACTGCCACAGTTCTCTCCATGCCAGTCCATTCTCCACACAGTTGCCAAAGTTGCACAAATCTCACTACATCACTGCCCCCTACTCAATAATGTCACAAAACTGTAAGGAAAAAGAGGGGAAGTCAAGAATCAGTTATTTTTTTAAATAACTATTTGATTTTATTTTTTCTCAGAGCTGGGACAATTTCTTCATCATTGGCTTTCTTAACACTAACAGACATGGCCTGAGAGTATCACTTCATCAGAGAGAGACAGAGACAGACAGACAGAGAGACAAAGACAGAAAGAGATAGAGAAAGAGAGACAGAGAAAGAGAGAGAGAGAGAGAGAGAGAGAGGAGAGAGAGAGAGAGAGAGAGAGAGAGAGAGAGAGAGAGAGAGAGAGAGAGAGAGCTGTCTAAATAGGGCTTAAATATTGTAAAGTTTTGGCTGTGACCCTTGGACTTCTCCCACTCAATTCACAATATCTGTGTACTACTTCATCCTCCCTCAGAAACTGGATGATACCAATGAAACATAGTATGGTCAGCCTTTAAGCTATTGCCTTTCTACAAATGCAACATTTATTTTGTCAGTATTTGGGGTAAGAGGAATCACCTACATATACATTGAGTCACTAGTCAGGACTAAGAAGAAGCTGCAGCCCCTGATACTTAGATAGAAACAGATAGAAAGATTACTATAGTCACTATAACTGCTTGGCTCCTGGGGAAGTCACAACCTTTCAGTGACCCACAGGCAACTCTTTCTAAGAGTTACAAAATCACTGAGGATCTTCATTGGCAATGGAAATTTCACACACACACACACACACACACACACACACACACACACACAAACACACACACACACAATATTAATATGGTCAAGTAACTTTAAAACCTAGATACTAGTGATTAAAGGTTTGGGGTTTTGTTTTGTTGTTATTGTTGTATTTATTTTTTTTTATTATTATTAAACAGAACCTTCTTGGAACTTCAGTCTATAATTGTTCTCCAGTATTTCTTCCTTCTAATTCACAGCATTTTGGTCTCAGAATAGGTCATTTATCTGGGACTGCATTCTCAAATGTACCTACTTTATGGGAACCTCTCCACTGACCTCCAATGTCTTATCTCCAACTGCTTATCAGATATTTCCAACTGAATATACAGTAGATATCTTAAGTTCAGTCTTTCCAAAATCCCTCTAAACCCTCCCCACTTCCAAACTTTTCTATTACTGTTCTTCTAGTCCCTCTCCCCATTGACAGTCTAAGCATCATCCTTGATTCCTCACTATTTCTTATTCCCCAGATCTATCTGTTGCCAAGGCCTACCAATTTCACCTTAGAACATTTCTAGAATATGTCTGCCTCCTCTGATACTTCCTCCATCTTAGTACAGCTGCTTATCATCACCTCACTCTTGGCCTACTATAACCTACTTAGTTGATCAGTCCTATACAAGTTTATCTCCATTCCAGCCCATTCTATGTTCAATTACAAAAGTAATTTTTCTAAAGCACAAAATGTTCTCAATGAATTCCAGTGGCTCCTTCTCATTTCCATGAGCAAAAAACATTAATAAATAACTGTTTTGACATTGTATAGAAGCAACCTGTGATTCAAGCTAAACCTACTTTATCTAAATGCATTAATGAATTTGAGATAACACAGAGTAATGGAATTTTAGATTTGTAATAGACCTTATAGCCATTTACTCCAACTAATTCTTTAAAAAATAATCTCTACTAAAATGTGACTGAAACATAATCATCTGGACTCTGCTTGAAGAATTCAAATAATGAAGAATCCCACTGGAGGCTGAAAAAGAGCCTATTCCATTTATATTGAATACTATTCATTCAGAAGTTTTTTGTTTTTTTATGATTACTTTTTGTCTATTTGTCTATTTATGACTACTATCCAGTGCTCCTAGCTATGTCTTCTGGGCCAAACATAATGATGATGATGATGATTCTGGTGCTGGTGGTGATAGTGTTGTAAGGTTCATAAAACATGTTATAAATATTTCATTTAATCCTTTCCACAACCCATGAAGTTAGGTGCTATTATTATCATCACTTTACAGATTAAGATACTTAAGTAGAAAAAGGTTAAGTAGAGTATAGTTAGTCAGTGTCTGAAGTAAGATTTGAACTCAGGACTTCTTAACTCCAGGTCCAGTGCCACAACAAAATTGCCCCTCAAATACTTGAACACAGATATCTTGTCCTCCCTAACTCATCTCTTCTTCAGGCTAAATATCCCTAGTTTCTTCAAAGTGATATTCAAATCTCATGATCTCCATAATCTTCACTATCCTTGTTGCCCTCTTATGGACTCACTCTAGCTTGCCAAACAGTCTTCCAAACTAGAAGTGAACATAATACTACAGATATGGTCTAATGAACATAGACTAAAATGATTCTGTAGTACTTATAACAATATTACTTATGCAATATTAAAAAAAATTTCAAACATAGGTAAAGTGAATTCAACAGCAGGAAAACAAATGGCACAAAACTAATGTGAAAAATGGATGGACATTTATTTGGTTTCCACAGTTATGAAAATTATATTAGAGAAATGAAACTCAAATTAGAAAATTAAAACCCACAAGGACGTCAAAGAACAATCAAGAGTGGAGGTTATCCACCCCAAAAGAATGTAAGCTCCCTGGGGGTAGGGACTGATTTTTGTAATCAGGAGTGGTGGTCTGGGATTTGAAAAGAATCTTTTGTTCTTTGCCCTTAGCCCTCCAAGTTATCTTCCTCCTTCTAGAATGTAAACTCTTCGGGGACAGGGACTGGCTCTTTAATGAGAAGTGGAGATTCATGTCATGTAACTTCTGTAACATTCAATTAATGGGGCATCAGGGAAAGTACTTGTGCTTCAGGACAGAAAATGAAATGTTGCCTTTGAAGTTTCAAAGGTATGTCTTCTCAGCTAGGCATCCATATTGCAAGAACCTAAAATAAATTTTTTCTACATTCATCAGTAGAGTTCTTGGTAAGATATTTTGTTTTTTACAATAAGAAACGTTACATACCTAGCATATAGTGAACATTCATAAATATTTATCATATTGTATTGTATCTTAAGAAAGTCTCAATTCTCTTCCCTGTAAAAGTTTGGACAATGTTATACATTAATATATATTTCATCAAATTCTAATATTGAATGACTTTGATAATGACTGAAATAAATATCATGAATTAAAAAACAAAGCCTTAGAATTTATTATGAAAGTCTCATATCTCATAACTTTGATCATTATCTCTTATTTAAATATTCATTTTTTTCCTAAAATGTGGGTGATAAAATCATAGAGGGTCTAAGATGATATATATTTATACAATTGCCTTAGAATTTATGCTTTAGTTGGGACAGCCCAGGAAATGGTTCCCATACCATTGCAAGAAAGTTGGCAATGATCTGGTGATTTAGAGAGGCAATTCAAGTTTACAATAAGAAGCAAGACTCACATGCAAATTCACTCAAATTGAATTTCCTAACCCTCTATCAAGACAAATATCCTTAAACTTCTACTTTGTCTCCCTCATTCCACATATTTCCTCAGTCTATGTGTTGCCCCTCCCTACTTTATTTTTCCCTTTTAGGCCTTTCTTCATAGGATTTTAAATTCAGGCCTAGAGGTAACTTAAAAGAGATCTAACCCAATTATTTGATAGATCAAGAGTCTTTCATCATTGAATGAAATGTGAGTCTGGATTCAGGAAACATGGAATTTATAGTCTAATCTCCTAAAGAGGCCTGAGTTTTCTTGATATCCTCAGCCACACACCAAGATAGACCCTACTATCCTATATATTTTATAAATGTAATCCTGGCTCACCTTCTCATCTGGATTCCATCTAAAATTTGCCCAGCTAAAAAAATCACAACCTCATCAGAATCTCACTTTTCTTCAATGCAAAGTAGCATTGTAGTGGTCACCCATTTATCATAGGTCAGATAAATTCCTTCCAAATACCTATCCTAAGAATACAAATGTTTCCAAAAGCAAGGAACCATTTTTGAAAGAGAAAATGAGACTAAGGGATAAATATAAAAAAGAAATGCAATAAAAATATATGAAGTCAATAGATGAAAAAGAAAATTTAAACAAAAAAAAAGCTTACTGCCCTGAAGAAATTTACAGTCTAGTAGAGAGAGATTACATCGATATAGACAGTGACAATATATAATAAGTGTAAAACACATGTCGTGCCTTTGTAAGGCCTGATGAAGAAGATGGACCTTCCACTAATAGAAATAACATATTTCATAGTTCAGAGGTGATCAATATTAGAGTAGCTGATAAAATTTCTATAATCACACAGAATGACTGACAAATAGAAAGGTTATGTGTTGCAAGAATAATTTGGTCCATAACTTTTTTTTGGCCTCACAAAAGCCATTTTATTTCAGCCCTTAGGGAATTCCTATTTTATACACACACAAACACACACACACACACACACACACACACACACACACACACATCCAGCTTGTCCCAGAAAATACTTCCTGCCTTGTGCTTTCTGTTTCTCTGTCTGCCTATCCCTCTATCTCTCTGTCTTTCCCTTTCTATCTCTGTCTTTCACTGTCTTTCTCTCTTTCTGTCTCATTCTATCTCTCATCAGTTTCTTCTTCTCCCCTTTTTAGCCATTTGCCTTCTTTTTCTGTACCAGGAATTGTAAAATATAAATGGTCCTGTATATTGATTGATTCTGCCACAAATAGAATGAATGGGATAATAGATAGAGCACTGAACGTGGAGTCTGGAAAACCTGAATTTGATGTATCATAGATAGTTTCTAGTTGAGTGACTTAACCTTTGCTTGCTAAGTTTCCTCATCCATAAAATAAGAATAATAATATCTCCCTCCCAGGATCATTATGAGGAAAATAAGAGTAATATTGATAAATATTTTATAATTTTTACAACAATATATAAATGCTTACTTTTGTCATCATTATGCATTTTAATCCTCTATATGATACTTATGTATGTATATATAAATGCATATATATAATCCTAGGCAAAATTCCATATGTGTGGATTTTTGCCTAGAATTTTATTTTCATTGCAATAGAATCATTTTGAGAGAATTTTATGTTCATTGATGTCTTTATAGTTCTAATAAGTCCATGAGCTGTATAGTTTTAACTTATTTCAGATTTGTAAGTTAGCTATTGATTCTAGAATTTCCCTTATACTATATGCACTGTTATTTCATGCAATCTCTTTCTTCCTTTAGTAAATTGTACATTTATTTCATGGGATTCATTTTTTATATATTCTATTCTGATGCTCATAATAGTCCCAAATGTATACATTTGGGACTATTATGAGCATCATAACAGGCTTATTAGTAAACTAAATTTATTCTTTTTTTTAACTGGTCAGTAATCACATCCATGCTGCCCATTCCACTGGCCAACACTGAGAAGGACAAAACAAGAATAATTTGGTTGGTATAGTTTAAGGCACTTCCTAACTATGGTGAAAGACACTCAGATGCCACATAATGAGACTTTAAATTAACAGAAAAAACATAAGCTATGTTAAAGGCAATAGAATCAGATAGAAAACAATACTATCACATTTGAAAATGGCTATACACGATGCCTTGTACCTTTATTATGCCTTTTTCAGACCATAAGCATTCCAAGTTAAAGAGGAGAGGAGAGATTGGAAAAAGTGGGAACAGTTTTTAAAACATTGTTTTTTTTTTTCTTTTCATATGACACAGAAAATAATAAAAAATAGAACATGGGGAAGGATTTTCATTTCCCTGAAAAATCACTATAATCAGAAAAATAAGAATAGAAACAGCTTTGAAGTGGAAAATGTATGTGAAATTCTGGCCACATAACAAGCTGTGTTACATGTCAGAAAGAAAAAGAAAGAAAGGAAGAAAGGAAGAAAGGAAGAAAGGAAGGAAGGAAGGAAGGAAGGAAGGAAGGAAGGAAGGAAGGAAG
>JAJPUD010008893.1:58982-82019 GCA_023553655.1 Myrmecobius fasciatus | reverse complement strand
TGATGAGCATCCATTCAGTTTCCAGTTTCTAGCCACTACAAAAAGGGCTGCCACAAACATTCTTGCACATGTGGGGCCCTTTCCTTCTCTTATGATTTCTTTGGGATATAAGCCCAATATAAATACTACTGGGTCAAAGGGTATGCATAGTTTGATAACTTTTTGAGCATAGCTCCAAATTGCTCTCCAGAATGGCTGTATCCATTCACAGCTCCACCAACAATGCATCAGTGTCTCAGTCTTCTCACATCCCCTCCAACATTCATCTTTATCTTTTCCTGTCATTTTAGCCAATCTGACAGGTGTGTAGTGGTACCTCAGAGTTGTCTTAATTTGCATTTCTCTGATCAATAGTGATTTGGAGCACCTTTTCATATGATTATAAATAGTTTTGATTTCATCCTCTGAAAATTGTCTGTTCATATCCTTTGACCATTTATCGATTGGAGAATGGCTTGAATTCTTATAAATGTGAGACAATTCTCCATATATCTTAGAGATGAGACCTTTATCAGAACCCTTAAATGTGAAGATGATTTCCCAATTTGATGCTTCCCTCCTAATCTTGTCTGCATTAGTTTTATTTGTACAGAAACTTTTTAACTTAATATAATCAAAATTATCCATCTGGTGTTCAATTAATAGTTCCAGATCTTCTTTGGACATAAATTTATTCCATCTCCACAGGTCTGAGAGGTAAACTATCCTATGTTCCCCTAATTTGCTTATAATATCACTCTTTATATCTAGATCATGAACCCATTTAGATCTTATCTTGGTATGTGGTATTAGGTGTGGGTCCAGCCTTAATTTCTTCCACACTAGTTTCCAATTTTCCCAGCAGTTTTTGCCGAATAGTGAGTACTTATCCCAAAAGCTGGGGTCTTTGGGTTTATCAAACACTAAATTGCTAACCTTATTACCTAGATTGTCCTGATATCCTATCCTATGCCACTGATCGACCACTCTATTTCTCAGCCAGTACCAGATGGTTTTGATGACCGCTGCTTTATAATATAGTTTTAGATCTGGTACAGCAATAGCCTCAGAAATGTTGCTTACATGTGATTCTGTCCATATGTGACCTTCTACTTATGCTATGCACATTTGTTGAAGATTACATTCCAGGATTATGGTGCAGATGCTGTTTTGCTCTTGTTCTTACTATGCTATTGTAGTAAATGCCTGTTCATTGAACTAATTGATGTTAAATCATGAGATGTAGTTTTATAAATGTGGATACATAGAATATACTGAGCCTAGAGTAGTAATTCCCAGTGTCATGAAATGTGTGTGTGTGTGTGTGTGTGTGTGTGTGTGTGTGTGTGTATGTGAGAGAGAGAGAAAGAAGGGAGGGGTAGAAAGAAAAAAAGAGGAAATGAGAGAGGGAGAGAGGAGGATAAACCAGAAAAGGCACTACATAAAATGAATTAAATAAATTAA
This sequence comes from Myrmecobius fasciatus, assembly GCA_023553655.1. Classification (NCBI taxonomy): domain Eukaryota; kingdom Metazoa; phylum Chordata; class Mammalia; order Dasyuromorphia; family Myrmecobiidae; genus Myrmecobius; species Myrmecobius fasciatus. The sequence goes on along the minus strand of JAJPUD010008893.1, from coordinate 80,576 downwards.
AATTTTCTACTTTTTTACCACAGTATCATAGACCTACTACCCACACACAAAGGGTCTTTTCAGGTTGATGTTGGCATTCTACCTTCTAGTGTCCATTAGCTATCCTCAGATAAATTAGGTGATAGTCCTGTTGATCTTCTCCTTCCTCTACTGCCCTTGATTTATGTTGCTATTTAATTAACATCTCTAATTGACAAATTTTGTTTTTGCTTCTATTTTTTTTTTTTTTTTTGTTTGGGCTCAGAAAGTTACTAGTACTCGGCTCTTTTTTTTTTTTTTTTTTTCTTTAAATATTTGATTCCTATCTTCCTTCAAAGGGACTGGGTCAGCATATGTAAATTATACTGAGTGAATTTTTTAAAGCTTCTCTGGAAATCTCAGATTTTGGAGGAAGCTCCCAGGTTGTGCTTCTAGAACACTGTGCCTATGATTCAGAGAGGAGAGGAGTGGTTTCTATTCTTTCCCCACTATAACATGTTGCTTCCTTCTAGCTTAGATTCTGTGATTCTGTAAACTAAAAAATAATTGATGGAATTAGTTAAATTGGTAAGTGGGAGAATGTGTTTCTGAATGTATTAAGTCAGGGAACAGTGCCCCTCAAGTCACTCTGTATGAATAGTTTTATACTTAAAAAGTTGATTCTGATTCAATAAACCACATGTATTTCCTTTTTTTTTTTTGTCAAGGGCATTATCATCTTTCCTGCCACTCAGGTTCATGACTTTATAATCATTCTGACATCTTCACTCTTCCTTAGTCCACATTTTCTTCTTTTTTTTTTTTTTTACTTAATAGTATTTTATTTTTCCAATTACATGTAAAGATAGCTTTCAACATTCACTTTTGCAAGATTTGAGTTCCAAATTTTTTTCTCCCTCCTTCTTTTACCTCTCCCTGCCCAAGACAGCAAGTAACCTGATATAGGTTACATAAACACACACAAACAGACACATAATCACACACATAATCGTTTCTTTTTTAAAATTTGATTTTTTAAAAGCTTTTTATTTTCAAAATATATGCATGGATAATTTTCACCATTCACCCTTGCAAAGCCTTGTGTTTCAAATTTTTTTTCCCTCCCTTCCCCCCACCTCACCCGCTGGATGGCAAATAATCCAATATAGGTTAAATATGTGCAATTCTTCTATACATATTCCCACAATTATCATGCTGCACAGAAAAATCAGATCAAAAAGGGAAAAAAACGAGAAAGAAAACAAAATGAAAACAAATAACAACAAAAAGAGTGAAAATATTATGTTGTGATCCACATTCAGTTCCCATAGTCCTTTCTTTGGGTGCAGATGGCTCTCTTCATCACAAGACCATTGGAATTGGCCTGAATCACCTCATTATTGAAAAGAGCCATGTCCATCAGAACTGATAATCATATAATCTTGCTGTTGCCAATACAATAATTTTAAACATATTTCCATATTAGCCATGTTGTAAAAGAAAATTCAAAACAGAAAGTAAAAATCATGAGAAAGAAAAACAACAAGAAAAAAAAGTGAAAATAGTATGCTTTGATGTCCATCCAATCTCTGTAGTTTTTTCTCTGGATGTGGATGGTATTTTCCATCCCAAGTCTATTGGAATTATCTTGGATCATTGTATTGATGAGAAGAGCTAAGATGATCATCATACAATGTTGCTATTACTGCATATAATGTGTTCTCGATTCTGCTTATTTCACATAGCTTCCTTCATGTAAGTCTTTCCAGGCTTTTCTGAAATCAGCCTGCTCATTATTTCTTATAGAACAATAATATTCTATTACATTCAAATACCGCAACTTATTCAGCCATTTCCCAATCATCTACTCAATTTCCAATTCTTTGCCACCACAAAAGAGCTGCTACATTTTTGCCTCTTTAAAATTTTTCTTTTCTTTTTCTTCTTTTATGATTTCTCAGTAATGAGACTGCTGGATCAAAGTGTATGCACAATTTATAGCCCTTTGGGCCTGGTTCCAAATTGCTCTCTAGGATGTTAATGCACATTTTTTAATCAGTTACCTAGTCTTGTCTCTTCTCCTTCCTTAACATCCATCCCCTTTTCTCAAATAGCTTCCCCTTTGTTCAGGCCTGCATTACCTCTAGCTTTATCTCACCAATAATATCCCAAGTGATTTCCCTGCTTCTTCCTTTCTCCATTCCATTTTCCACAAGTTGCCAAAATGACTCTTAAAGCACCAGTATGATCATGTCACTCCCCGATCAGTTAAACTCTAATAGTAACCCATTGCCTCTGGAATCATAGACAAACTGCTTTGACATTTAAAGCTACTTTTGACCTGGCTCCTTCTGGGTTTATTACACATTATGCCTTTTCACTCACTCTTTGGTCCAGCCAAATTGGCCTTCTTGTTGCTCCTTCCATCTCTGTAGCTTTGCACAGGCTGCTCCTCTTAATTTCCTCCCTTTCTCATGGCTAGAATTCAATTGAGAACATCTTTGCTCATAGAATACTTTAAAAGTCATTGCAAGTGCTGCCTTCTACATAAAACCTTTCCTCATTCCCCAGCTGCTAATATACCCTTTTTCCTTTGTAAGATTATCTTGTATTTGTTTATTATGTATTTAATAAAAATAATCTAAACTTGATATTTAATATAAACATTATGTCAGTATCATAGATCTATTTTCTCTTCAGGTAAACTAGGGAGGACCTAATTTTTGTATTTGTATTCTCAGGACTTAGATTAGTGCCTGGCAAATAGTACGTTTTTAATAGGAAATAAGAAATGCTGGTTGATTGAATTAGCATGAAGGTTTGGGAAATCTCCACTTTGTTTTAAACTGCGGCTCAGACTTCCTGATAACGGCAAGATTGGATTTGTTCAAATGGATCCCTCTAGATGATTGTATGGTCCAGGATCCTTTTGGCCACAGACTAGTCAGGCAGCAGGATGACCTATTGGGTTATTAACTTTCGCTTTCAGCTTTCCCCAGCCGAGTTGTTTCAGGCCCCGCCCCTTTCCTTCCAGCGCAGGCCCCGCCCATTTATTTTACAATATTGACATTTGCGGGTTTGCAGGTGATACTCATCCCCTAAGTTTCGCGCCAACTCTTTTTTTTTCCCTTCCAGAGGCGGGAAATAAGTACGTGCCCCACAAACGTGCCTTGCGTCTCCTACGATTGGTCCTGGGCTCCGAATCCCGCCTCCGTCCTCTGAGAGGGTGCTGGCATTGGTGGAGAGACCAGCAAGACGGCGGCGTCGGGAGAAGATCTTGGGCTGCTGACCGGGTACAGAAGATCGGGTGAGTCTTCTGGGCGTCCAGTGCTGCTCACCAGCCCTTCTGCCCGAGGAAGGGGGAAACATTGTGCGGTGGGGAGGGAAGTTGACGTGCTAGAGTACGGGGGAAGGATGGGGAGCGGCGGATACGCCGGACACTGAGGAGGCAAGCCGAGGGTTCGGCCACAATAGTCAGGACTTGGTGGGGGGAGGGGCCGCGCCTGTCTGACTGACCCCGGAACTTGCAGGTAACCGTCCCCCCTCCAGCCTCCTCTTGAGGGAACCCTCCGCCCCCGGAGCGTGAGCTACGGATCCCTGGTGTAGGCGGCTGGGCGTTTGACGGACCTAGTTCGGGGCCTCTTCCGGGCGCCCTCTCCAACCTTCACTCATCCAGTGCCCTCCTACTTAGTTGATCAGTCTTAGGGTGGAGCCTGGGACTGGGGGCTCTGGATGTATGACTTCGGGGAGGGGGTGGGGAGTGAGGAGAAGCAAAAGCAATCGGAATTGCACGTGCCTTCCTCTGGTACTTCAGTTCCCCGAGGGAATTCCATCATTGGAGCTGGTCTGTGGAAGGGGGATGAATTTTAGCATTTTCGAGTTGGAAGATTCCTTGGAAAGTAATCTATTACAATCTCATCTTTTCCATTAGTTTTAGTTAAATGCATATATTCGACTGAGCCTAATGGAGGCAAACATATTGTACTGGACTTTGAATTTGAGAAATTGTAGATTATGGAATATATAATAGGGATATCACACATACATGCCTATATAATAATAATAATGTCCACCTAACAAGGTTATCGTGAGGATCAAATGAAATTACATGTAAAGAGCTCTGCAAACATAAAAGCCTATATATTATATATGTATACATGCATATATATGAGTTTACATACATAAATACAAAATTTTCTGATTGATCCAACTATTACATAGCTGAGACAAAATTTAATTTTATAGACAGACTTGTGATTTATTGATATGGGGAAATAACACTTGGTATATTGGGCATTGGGTCTGAGAAAAGTGGAGTTTAATGGAGTTTATAATATAGTAGGGAGATATGTATGTATATGAGTATACATGGAAGTATGTGTATGCGCATGTATATATGTACATGCATATATGGGTATGTACACATACACAAGTATAAAATTATGTGATTTACCAAATTAGAAAATGGTTGAAGTAAGATCATGTGAACACATATGTATAAGCACGTGTGTGTGCACATGCACACATGTTTATATACACATATATGCATATGCAAGTATAAAATTGTGTGATTTACTGAACTAGACAATGGTTGAGATAAGATTTGATTTTATGGACTGACCTGTGATTTTGTAGATGTAGTGAAGGAACACTACCCTTGCATTTAATCATTTGGCCTTGCCTATTGTAATTGTCAATAGAAAGATTAAATAACTGAGGCACTGAGATTAAATAACTGGTCCAAGGGGTCACACTATTTCTTAAGCAGAACTTAAATTTAATTCTTTTGTGGCTTCTACATTGTCTCTCTAAGCCATCCCACCACATTTCTTTTCCAGACACAAATCTTTAGTACAGTCACCAAGTGTGCCTTGTCTCTAGGAGGAAAGCCTTGTGGAGTAAGGGTAGGTCAGGGAGGGAAAAATCCAAAGCTTTGTAGAGAAAGATGGCATTTGATTTGGGCTTTAAAATATTTGGAGGAATATAACAGAAGAAAGGCATTTCTTCCAGTTTAAAGAATGTTTCAGAATGCAGATGTTTTACTGAAGCATGATGGAATTATGTGAGAAAAAGCTAGGAAAACAGGAATCAGATTTGTGGGTCAATGGTGGTCACACCCTCCTTAAAGAGCTCTATTTGTATTTATTGTATACATTTGTTTCCAATGAAAGTTTTTGTTTTAACTTTATCATGTCTGTGATGACAAAATTGGTATTTTAGTAGTTTTGGAAGAACTTTTGTCCCTATCAAAGGTATTTTTCATAGTTACATGTAAGTAGATGTAACGCTAAAATTGTGCAGTTTTCATCTTATCCTTTATGTGTTTGATATAATAATTTAGTTTCTGATCATCTTTGTGGAAAAATGAAACTTAGTTGTAAACTTAAGTACAATTATTATTTGTTTTTGTAAATTGTTTCTGAAATGCTGCTCCTTCATGGTAACAATCGTCATGGATAATGTTTATGTAGGACTTTAAGGTTTGCAGAGTTCTTATATATATTATCTCATTTGATCTTATAACAACCTTGTTATGTAGGTGCTATTATTACCTCTCTTTTTGTAGGTGAAGAAATTGAAATTGAAAGTAGTTATGATTTGTTCAGGGTCACATAGTATGACTGAGACAAGATTTATATAGGTCTTCCCAATTTCAAGTGCAGCCCTCTATACATAATGTTCCTGTTGTTTTAAGGTAGGGCCCATGGAAGTAGAAGAAGAAAAATCTATGACGACCTATATCTTATAAGTCTTTGAGGGAAATTGAGAACTCAGGTATGCCAGTGGTTTAAAAAAATTATTTTTTTTACTAAAGCTTTTTATGTGGACAATTCTTCAACATTAGCCCTTGCAAAACCCTGTATTCCAATTTTCCCTCCCTTCCCCCACGCCCTCCCCTAGATGGCAAATAGTCCAATATATGTTAAACATGGTAGAAATATATGTTAAATCCAACATATGTATACATATTTATACAGTTATCGTGCTGCACAAGAAAAAAAGAGAAGCAAAATAAAATGTAAGCAAACAACAAAAAGTGAAAATGCTAAGTTGTGAACTACACTCAGTTCCCACAGTCCTCTCTCTCTCTGGGTGTAGATGGCTCTATTTATCACTGAATAATTGGAACTGGTTTGAATCATCTCATTGTTGAAGAGAGCCATGTACATCAGAATTGATCATTGTATAATCTTGTTGCCATGTATAATGATCTGTTGGTTCTGCTCATTTCACTTAGCATCAGTTCATGTCTCTCCAGACCTCTCTGAAATCATCTTGTTGCTTGTTTCTTACAGAACAATAATATTCCATAACATTTATATACCATTTATTCAGCCATTCTCCATTTGATGGGCATCCATTCAGTTTCCATTTTCTTACCACTATAATGCCAATGATTTTTGAAGAATGCTCTCCTGTCTGTTGGTGTGCAACAAGAAGTATCCAGGTCATCCTTAACATGAGAGCAAGGAGCATTGGTAAAGTTTCCACTGAACAAGGGAAGAAAAGGGAATAAATGCTGGGCAATTTGTCTATGAAAGTTCCCCTGTCACAGTTGAGTTTGGAACTGTGGGACTTGAGTTAAGTCATTCCAAGCAAGTGTGTCATTGTCATTTTCTTGAAGTTAATTAAAAAAAAATTAGATTACATACACTGCTTAGAGAGACATTCTAGCTTTTTCAGACAATTTGAGAAACTTTTCCTACAGTCTGAGGTGTATCGTGTGTTAAGCATGGCTAGAGCTATTACTCATACAATAGCTTATTTATATTTAACGTTTCATCACATAGCTCCTGTAATAGTAGTACTAAAGTAGATATTGATTTAATGATATATTTTTCAAAGAGCTTTAAATATTTCTCATTTGATTCTAGCTCTATGAGGTATGTAGTATAATTTGCAGACCTTATTCGTTTGATTGCATCTATATTCAGTTTAACAATTCAAATGGTAATTTCTCTCCACATTAGTAAAGTTTCATGAGTTGCTGTGTTCCTAAATTTATCATGTAGTAGTTGGATTTACAATAGAGAGCCTCTCCACTCTCAGCTAGATATTAGCCTTTGAACAAGAGCTCTTTGAACAAGAATAGTTTGATATTTTGGTATCTCATTTGGTAGCACATCCCTCTGGCATAACTTTTGAGAAATGGCAACCTTTATGCCATAGTGAAGCTCAGAATAGGAATTGTTAGCATAATTGTCTTTCAAACCATTAATCAATCTCGATGCCTACCAAATAATCAATAGTCAGTCAACAGGTATTTATTAAATGCCTGTTATGTGCTACGAACTGGTAGATACTGAAATTCCAAGTACCAAGAATAAAATTATCACTAAGATGAACTCTACTCCCAAAGAGTTTACATGCCACTTGGGGAGGCAAGCATATATTAAACACTTGTATCATACATATAAAGTTAAGTACAATTGATTTCAAAGGGATTAAATAGAAGGTAGTTGTGGAGATAAGGTACAAACAGTTGAAAAGATCAAGAAAGACATCATGTTGAAGATGGTGCTTTAACTTCATCTTAAAGGAAGGACTCTGAGGCAGAAGAGAAAAAAAGGAGTATGTTAGAGACATGGGAAAAAGGGCAGTGGTAGAGTTGGGTTATCATGTATAAGAAATAGATTGAAGACCAGTTGCCTGAGAGGGCATGTAATTTTGAAAGAGCCTGGAAAGGTAGTTTGGGTATATAAGACTTTAAAAGCTAAACAGTGGAATTGACTTGAGTTAGGGAAACCAAATTAGTAGGCTTTTGTAAAAATCTAGGGGAGAGTCGGAGAGAGTTTAAATTAAAGTTGTATCTATCGGGAGAAGGAGTGGAATGTGAGATGTGAAGGTAAGAACAGCAAGATTTGGCAACTGATTGGATATGTGGAGTGAAGGAAAGTGAGGAGTCCAGGATAATGCTAAGATTATGAATCTAAGACACCAGAAGGATGGTAGTTTCTTCTATAAAATAGGGAAGGAGGAAGAGGAGAAAGTTTAGGGAGAAGGATAATGAGTTCATTTTTGGACATTTTGAGTTGCATATGTATCTTCACTTTCTTTATCTCTTAGGATGTAGTGATATTCATAGACCATAATTTGTTCAGCCATTACCCAATTCATAGATAATCTCATTTGGCTCTATAAAAAGAGGGGAAATAGATATTTTTTATACATATAGATCTTTTCCCTCTTTTTCAGATCTCTTTGGGCTATAAGCCTAGTATTGGTGTGGCTAGGGTGTCTAGTTTAATCCAAGTACCACAGTATAGTGATTTTTGGATTGTTATTGTTTAGTTATTCAGTTGTATCCGACTATAATTTATCATGGTTTCTTGGTAAAGTTACTGGTTTTCTCTTTCCTTTTCAATTCATTTTATGGATGAGGAAAGTTAGGCAAACAGGGTTAAAAAAAACTTCTCCAGGATCACACAGCTAATAAGTGTTTGAGGCCATATTTGAATTCAGAAAGATGTGTCTTTCCGTACCACCTTACTATATGACTTTTTGGATTTAGTTCCAGATTACTTAAAACTAGATCAGTTCGTAGGTCTATCAACAGCACATTGGTATGCCTATCTTCATACAACTCTTCTGGCAACCATCATTTTTTGGGGAGAGGGTCATCGATCTTGAGTGCTTTTAATTTGTATTTCCTCTGTGATTAGTGATTTGCAGCAATTTTTATATAGCCATTCATAGTCTGAATTTCTTCCTCTGAGAACTATTGTTCATATTCTTTATTTATGTACTGGGTTAATGACTTTTGTTCTTAATATATTTGAATCAGTTTCCTATCATATCAGACCTTTATTAGAAAAAATTTGATGTTCTTACATTCATTGTTCTGTTTCTGCTCTCATTCCTCAGCATTAAGTCTTTCCAGGTTTCTTTGAAATAACCCTTCATTTCATACAACACAGTGGTATTCTATGACATTCATATAGCATAACTTGTTTAGCTATTTTCCTCATTTGTTACCACAAAAAGAGTAGTTATAAATATTTTTGTACATATTGGTCTTCTCTATGTGATTACTTTGGCAGTTTCAGCTTAGTGGCACTGCCAAGTCAGAGGATAGTATGTGTATGTGTATATATTTGGTATCTATTTGTCTATAGAATGTGTATCTATTTATCTATGGAATATATACACATACACATACTTATTTAATTTCCTACAGCAGTCTTTGAGATTGATGGTGTTATTAACCATTTTGCGGTTGAAGAAAGAGGTTGTTACAGATTAAGTGATTTATCCAGAGCAAAATAGCTAAGTGAGAATCTGAAGAATTTGTATTCAGAACATTCTAGCTTTAAGTCTAGCACACTGTCCATTATGTTTTGACATCTACCTGCCAGCATAGGTGGACCAATTGATAGCAAAATATCTTTTTTTTTTTAATTAAAACTTTTTATTTGCAAAACATGTATGTGTAATTCTTCAACATTAACCCTTACAAAGCTTTCTGTTACAAATTTTTCCTCCCTACTCCCCACCCCTCCCCTAGATGACATGATATCCACTACATGTTAATTATGTTAAAATATTTGACAAATCGAATATATGTATACACATTTCCACACTTATCATTTTTGTGCAAGAAAAATCGTATCTACAAGAAAGAAAAATCAGAGAAAGGAAACACAATGCAAGCAAACATCAATAGAGAGCATGAAAATGTTATGTTTGTGGTCCACATTTCACATCCCTCTCTCTGGGTGTATATGGCTTTCTTCACCGAACAATTGAAAATGGATTGTTGAAGAGAGCCATGTCCGTCAGAATTGATCATTATATAGTATTGTTGTTGCCATGTATAATAATCTCCGGTTCTGCTCATTTCACTCAGCATCAGTTCATGCAAGTCTCTCCAGACCTTTCTGAAATCATCCTGCTGGTCGTTTCTTACAGAACAATAATATTCCATAACATTCATATACCATAATTTGTTCAGCCATTCTCCAATTGATGGGCATCCATTCAGTTTCTAGTTTCTAGCCATTACAAAAAGGGCTGCCACAAAAATTCTTGATAGCAAAATATCTTTTCCAGTTAACATTTTCCCTTCTAATTTTATCTGCATTAGTTTTGTTTATGCAAAAAACTTAAATTTTATATAACAAAAATGGTGCATTTTATTTTTTGTGTTCATCTATGTCCCTACTTTTGTCACGAATTCTTCCTCAAGCCATAGGTATAAAAGGTATTTCCTTTCCTGGTCACTTAAGTTTATGATGTGGCCCTTTAGATCTCTATCATAAAATTCATTTGGAGCTTATTTTGGCATAGGGTTTCAGGTAATAATCCAAAACTAATTTCTGTCACTTGTTTTCTAGATAGCTTTTAATTTTTTAAATTTTTTTAAAATTTTTAAATTTTTTTGCTTTTTGCTGAGGCAATTGAGGTTAAGTGACTTGCCCAGGGTCACACAGCTAGGGAATGTTAAGTGTCTGAGGTCAGATTTGAACCCAGGTCCTGCTGACTAAAGGGCTGGTGCTCTATCCACTGCGCCACCTAGCTGCCTCTAGATAGCTTTTTATTAATAGTATTTCAAGCTTTGATTCACTGTGGCAGGCATTGTGCCGGATTTCAAAGATGAATAATGTGATGGTTTTAGTAGATGTGATTATATACTAGTAGAGGGGATGACATATTCCAAATTATGTTACTAGTTTTCTTTTTGCATAAATATCAGAAACATAAACAATGTTTCAGTTCTTAAGTAATGGAGGAGGTCAGGAATGATTTCATGAAGGAGATTATACTGTTTGAGCTGGATTTTGCAGGAACTCTGACAGGCAGAGGTAGAGCTACAAAAAGCAGTTTTTTTTTTAAACATTTAAAGTGGCATTTCCCATATCCTACCCTGCTAGTCTCTGTTCCCTTCTGACTTAAGGACCATTGTGAGCAAAAGCTCAGAAGCTCGAATATGCAGGACATATTTGGAAATAGTAAATAGTCTAGTTGGACTGGAGAATAGATATTTGAAGAGGAGTTTCAGAAGATAAGGATGGAAAGATATATTAAAGCCAGGTGTGACATTGGATGTAAAACTAAGAAATTCAAACTTTATTTGGTAGACAATGAGCCAATGAAAACTGAATTTTTTTTTTTTACCATTTGTTTTAATATTTTTCCACAATTGTAGTAAGATGAATAATGATGTTGTAGCTAACATTATAAATACAAAATTATAAATTTAAAATATTTTCTAGTTTAAAAAATAAGTTTAGTAGGAAAAGGCAACTCTGGTAAGTTTCTACCTTTAGTAGGATTGTTTGCTATATTTCTAATAATGTTTACCTTTATTTATTTTTTTTCTGAATCTTCCATGCCTTCTTCTTATGCCTCCTTTTTGCTCCTTGAGAGGTCCAAGAGGATCTCAAGTTGTTTCAACTAAAGATTTCTTGATCCTTTCCTAAGGTCAAAGAGTAGACATAGTTTAATAGCATTTTGACCTGGTTCTAAGTTGTTTTTCATTTCATAACATATCATACTATGCCAATTTTCATTTCCACCAACTGTGTATCAATGTGTCTATTTTCCTTTTTTTTTCCACTTTTCTTTTTTCATTCTTGTCAGTCTGATGGGGTTTTTAGGGGAACCTTAGAGGGTTTTACATATATATATATATATTTCTCTGATGATTAGTGATATGAACCATTTTTTCATATGAAAACTACCTATTCTTATCCTTTGACCATTTATCAATTGGGGAATGGCTCTTATTCTTAAAAGTTTGAATCAATTCCTTCTGTGTTGTGGAAATGTGACCCTTATTAGAAAAATTTCCTACAATTGCTTGTTATTGTTGAGTAAACTCTGTCACTAACTTCTTTATAAAGAGTGGTAATAAGTATAAGAATAAAAGAGGCACATGAAAGTAGAATGTAAGGAAATGTATGATTAACAGTCATAATTTTGCATGTGATTGGGATGAATTCACCCCTAAAATTAAAGAGGACTGCTAGCAGGCTCCAAGAAAAACACTTGAAATGTCAAGATTTATGCAGAGTTAAAAGAAGAACTATTCATTAGCAATAAATAAACACCTGTTATGTGCTATGTGCAGTACCAACTGTTTGAAATACAAAGAAAGGTTAAAACATGGTCCCTTCTTTCAGGGACTTCACTTTCTAATGGTGGAAGACAACATGCAAAGAGTTATGTACAAAACAAAGATATATAATGAATAAATGAGAGATAATCTTAGAGGGAAGCTAATAGTAATGAAAAGGGATAATTATAAAGATGGGATTTGAGATGAATATATTAATAATAATTAGAAAACCAGGTCACTAGGCAATGAAAAAGCTTTTGATAAAATATAGGATCCATTTATTTCTCTTGCAAACATAAAAAAACATATACATAAACAAATACATGCCATCAATTTAAAATCAAGGGCCAACAATATATGTAATGGACAGATGCCAGAATCAAAGGTGTCTATTAGTGTATCACTGTTATTTGCTGTAGAAATGCCAGTTTATGGGAATGAAACAAGAAAAAAGCATTTTGAAGAAATAAGTGTAGGGAACTACTAAGCAATAACTTTGTAGATGATATGGCAGTTTATTGCATGCAAGATCTTTAAACATTTAGAAATAATTGAAAAACTTCAGCAATCTTGCAGGATGTAAAATAAACCTATATTAATCATCAGCTTTTCTCTATACTACCACTAAAACCCAGCAGGAAAAGATAACAGAAATTACATTAAAAATAACTCTGGCATATGTGAAATATTTGGGAGTCTACTTAATAAAAGATACAGAGGAACTATATGAGTATAATTACAAATTATTGTTTTACAGAAATAAAGGCCTAAATAATTAAGAGAAACATGTTTACTTATAGTTCAAAACATGTACTATGGTAAAAAAATAGGATTATTTTAAAATTATTTTACTCATTTACTTATTTATTGTGTTTTATTATTCAGCCTTTCAGAGGATTACTTTATAAAAACTTGGGAAAACAAAGATTATATAGAGCAGAGGTATCAAACTTGGGCTAAACTGCTAGAATATAACTGGGATTAAATTGTAATTAAGATTAAAGTAGGGGCAGCTAGTTGGCATAATGGATAGAGCACCAGCCCTGAAGTCAGGAGGACCTAAATTCAAACATGGCCTCAGATACTTAATACTTCCTGTCAGTGTGACCCTGGGCAAGTCACTTAACCCCGATTGCCTCAGCGCAAAAAAAAAAAAAAAAAAAAAAAAAAGATTAAAGTGTAATTTAGAAATACTTAACAAAATAAATAAAAATGCATATAGATAAGGTTAATTTATAGTTTTCTGATTCAGGGTGCACCCTGCAAGCAATTGTTTGTATTTGAATTTGATACCATTGATGTAGAGGAAAAGTCAGGAGTCTCAAGGGAAATATGAAAAAAGGTAGGAAGGATACCTAGAAGTACCATATCTCAAATTATTCTATGAAACAGTAATCATCAATTTGATACTGGTTAAAAAGTCAGTGAATGGATCAGATTAGGTGTACAACATGGAGAAGAAAGCAAAACGTAGTGGTATGGTGTTTTAAAAACCCTTAAGATGACAGCTATTTTGGAAGTATTCTGTATCCCACAAAAAAGTGCTGAGAGAACCAGGAAAGCATTAGAAAACATTAGTAAAATTAGTAAGTAGATACTTAGAGAATGAATCTTAAAATAGTAAGTGTTATTGGGATCTGGCAATCATTACATCATAAAATACTTTCATAGTGATAATTTCTTTGATTTCATATTATATTTTAGGACATTAACAATTTTCATCCCTCTATTTTAACTGTTTTGCTGTTGACAAATTATCTCTTTCATCTCAAAGGAGGGAAAGGGACCCACACGTGCAAAAATGTTTGTGGCAGCTCTTTTTGTAGTGGCTAGAAACTGGAAAATGAATGTATGCCCATCATTTGGAGAATGGCTGAATAAACTATGGTATATGAATGTCATGGAATATTATTGTTCTGTAAGAAACGACCAGGAAGATGATTTCAGAGAGGAAAGACTTGCATGAACTGATGCTAAGTGAAATGAGCAGAACCAGGAGATCAATGTACATGGCAACAAGAAGACTATATTATGATCAATTCTGATGGACATGACTTTTCAACAATGAGATGTTTCAAACCAGTCCCAGTTGTTCAGTGATGAAGAAAGCCATATACACCCAGGGAGAGGCCTGTAGGATCTGAGTGTGGACCACAGCATAACATTTTCACGCTCTCTATTGATGCTTGCTTGCATTGTTTCCCTTCTCAGATTTTTTTTTTCTTGTAGATCTGATTTTTCTTGTACAGCAAAATAACTATATATATATATATATATACATATATTCAATTTTTCAAGTATTTTAATGTAATTAACATGTATTAGACTTCCTGCCATCTAGGGGAAGGGGGGAAGAAGGGGGAAGAAGGGAAAAATGTGTAACAGAAAACTTTGCAAGGGTCAGTGTTGAAAAATTACCCATGCATATGTTTTTATATATATATATAAAGCTTTTTATTTACAAAACATGGGTGACCTTTCAACATTGACCTTTGCAAAAACTTTTTTTTTTCCCAAGCTTTTCCCCTCCTTCCCCTTCCCCCCATCCCCCACCCCTAGATGACAGGTAATCTGATACATGCTAAATAGGATAAATTATATGACAAGTACAATACATGTATACATATCTATACAGTTATTTTACTGCACAAGAACCCATGCATATGTTTTGCAAATAAAAAGTTTTAATTAAAATAAATAAATAAAATTAAAAGAAAAAACAAAATTATCTCTTTCACTTTGTTCCTCCTGCATTGGGGGAAATAATAGCAAGTACACATGGTCAAGCAAAACAAATTCCTTTATTGTTCATGTGCAAAAGATACATGTCTCATTCTGTACCCTGAGACTGTTAACTTTCTAAGAGTTGTAAGTAGGATGTTTCACCATAAGTCCTTTGAAATTGTGGTTGTTCATAGGGTTATAGTCTGATTTTTTATTAGTATTTTTTGAAAACATTTATCACCTACACATTTATATAATATACTTTGTAGTAGAGAAATATATAAATGTGTTGTATTGTTTGTAAGTCTTAAGAATATTGTCAAATTTTACAATGATGCTTCTTCCCCAACTTTGTCTTTTATCCATAAAAGGTGAAATGCAAATCTAAAAGTATAATTTTATCTTA
Organism: Myrmecobius fasciatus; assembly: GCA_023553655.1. NCBI lineage: Eukaryota > Metazoa > Chordata > Mammalia > Dasyuromorphia > Myrmecobiidae > Myrmecobius > Myrmecobius fasciatus. The sequence continues at coordinate 65,430 of JAJPUD010008893.1, read as the reverse complement.
AATGATATAATTAGTGATTTGGTTAGGTTAGGTAGTGGGATCAGATGGTCTAAGTACCTCCTTAAACTAAATTTTTGAAATTGCCTGTTATATATAAACTTAAAAAAACTATATTTCCTGGATTTTGAACAATTAATTTAATCAATTAAAACATATTCTTGAACAATTACAGATGGGGAACATCAAAGGTGATTAGGATCATGGCAGCGGATGATGAAAATGGTGAAAGAACAGATTTATTTGATGTCCTCTTGGGTAAGAAAATCCAAGTTAAGTTATTTTTCTGAAATTTTGTTTTCTTATTACAAAGTTACTGAGTATTTTTATTTGAAAACTCATATTTGCACTTTTGATGCATGTTTTGAAATGATCAGTTTTGACTCAATTGATGACTGTTATTTGTTAAAATTGAATTTTTTTTTGAGTATATGTATATTTATGTGAAAACTTAAATAGCATTTTTAGTAAAGAACTTAGTAAGGGAATTAATGAAAGTAAATAAAAAAGTCAAATAGAAAAAGGCAACTTTATTACTAGCCATATTAACATAATTTTCAAGTATTATCTATACATAAACTTTCATGTTTTTTTGTACACATAGATCTCGATCAGAATTTGAAAACATTAAAAACCAGTATAGTTAAATGCTGTTATATCAAATATTAGAAAGAAATAGTTCTGTATAGGAATGCTGCTTCAACAATATTAAGAATAATCCAGCATAATATCAGTGCATTCTTTGGGCCAAATTACCATGTAATTTTTAGGTTTTTACACTCTGAAATTTTGAAGAACTTTCTTTAGTAAATGATATAGCAGAACTTTCTACAGCTATATTTTATTTTTGGCCACCAAGTAACATTAATTTTCTACTAGTTTCCTCTGAAACCTCACATTAAGGAATAGGCCTACAGAATTTATTGATCAAGGAGACCAGCTGCCATCTTCCTAGAAAAGGACCATCTATACTTGTTACCATTCTTTTCTCATCTCCTATTTGGTTCTCCATTATTTTGCAACCTTTCGCCATGATTGAAATTGCTTTCTAAATTACTAAACTGTTAAAATAAACTTTTTTTTTTTTTGCTTTTTGCTGAGGCAATTGGGGTTAAGTGACTTGCCCAGGGTCACACAGCTAGGAAGTGTCTGAGACCAGATTTGAACTCAGGTCCTCCTGACTTCAGGGCTGGTGCTCTAACCACTGTGCCACCTAGCTGCCCCAAAATAAACTTTTTTTTTTTAAACTCTTGTTCTATTTGACTTGTCTTCAGCTTTTGATTTACTTTGACCATCTCTTTACCTGGATATTCTACCTTCTTGGCTTCTGTCTTTTTCCCTGTCTGCTACACTATTCCATTATTGTCTCCATTGATGGATCATGAATATCTCCAAAGGATATTCCCTTGACTCATTTCTCTTAACAATTTCAGCAACTCCCATGGCTTCAGTTATTATCTCTGTGTAGATGATTTCTTAAGTCTCTATATCCAATCCTAATGACTCTCTTTAAGTCCAGCTCCACACTTTCAAATATCTGTTGGGCATTTCCACCTGTCTTTGTTTTTTGTCTTTCCAAGTTTGTAACCTTTGAAACCTCGATTCCTCTCTTTTTTGTCACTCCTCCACATCCAAACAGTTGCTAAGTTTTACTTCTCTTAACTCTTCTTTTTGTCATGCTATTGTGTTCTAGCCAAATGGGCATTCCAGCTCTATCATTACATCTTGGGATTCTGATGGGTAAAGTTTAACCATTTTTTGCCTGCCTAGGGCCTCAGCTCCCTGGCTGTCTTCATGCCATGTCACTGTGTGTGCCACTACCACACTCTTCTCATCCTTGATCCTTTTTCACTTTTAGCCCTTGGAAGAATAATCACATAAATATTATCATTGTGGGAAAGATTTTTTCAGTCACTTTATGACTTTATTTCACTGTGCCTGTGACTTCACTGGTCTCATTTCCCTTGCCATCTTTCACCTAAATATGTTTTCTTCCTCCTATTAAAATGTAATTTTTTTGAGTGTAGGGATCGTCTTTCTTTTGGCATTTGTGTTTCCACTATTTAGCAAATATATCGCATGTAATAAGTGCTTAATAAACGCTTTTTGTTTATTTATACATTCTTTCTGGTTCTACTTTTCCAAAATTTCAGTCTCTGTTCTCCATTAAATGTGACTTCCAACTTAATAACTCATTATGTCTTGTGCTACTCCCCTCATTTTATCTCCCTGCTTTGTCTATTCTTCTTCAATTCATTTTCCACACAGATGCCAAATAGATATTCTTCCCATCTAAAAAACTTTCATTGGCTTTTCATTGCTTAGAGTATAAAATACAAGCTCCTTAGCTTGTCATTTAATAATCTCCTTAATCTGGTTCTCACTGCTTTTTCAGACTTAACTTTTGTTACCTTATTTTATGTTATGTGCTAGCCAAACTGACCAACTTGATTTTCAAACTTAGTTTACCATCTCTCACTCTGCCTTTCTCCCCCTTTAATAGTATTTTATTTTTCCTATGTAAAGATAGTTTTCAGCATTCGTTTTTGTAAGACTTTGTGTTCTAAATTTTTCTCCTTCCCTCTTTTACCTTCCCCTTTCCCAAGACAGCGAGCAAACAATTTGACATTGGTTAAATATGTGCAATCCTTTTAAGACATATTTCCATATTTGTCATGTTGTGCAAGAGAAATCAGACCAAAACAGAAAATGACACAAGAAGGAAAAAACAGACAGACAAACAAAAAAAGGTGAAAGTACTCTGCTTCAATCCATATAGTCTTCATAATTCTCGGTCTGGATGCGAATAGCATTTTCTATCCCAGGTCTATTGGAATTTCTTTGAATCATTACATTGCTGAGAAGAGCTAAGTCCATCACAATTGATGATTACATGATCTTACTGTGAACAGTGTTTTCCTTGTTATGCTCACTTCACTCAACATCAGTTCATGTAAATCTTTCTAGGCTTTTCTGAAATCAGTCTGCTCATCATTTTTTATACAAAAATAATATTCCATTACATTCACATACCATAACTTATTCAACCATTCCCCAAATGATGGATATCCACTCAATTTCCAGTTCCTTGTCACTACAAAAAGAGCTACTACAAATATTTTAATAGTACTTCATTTTTCCAAATACATGTAAAGATAGTTTTTAGAATCATTTTTGTAAAATTTTTGTGTTCCAAGTTTTTCTTTTTCTCTACCTCTTGCCTCCCCAAGACAGCAAGCAATCTGATATAGGTTATTTATGCTACAAACATTTTTGCACATGTGGGTCCTTTTCCCTCTTCTATGATCTCTTTTGGCTACAGACTTAGTAGAGACAATGCTGAATCAAAGGGTATGTACAGTTTTGTAGCCCTTTGGGCATAGTTCCAAATTGCTTTCCAGAGTGGTTAGATCATTTCACAACTCCAACAATGTATTAGTTTCACTGTGCCTTTATACAGCTATATCACTTCATTAGAATATGCTTTTGCTCACTTTCTTTTTTTAGAATCCCTAATGTATTTCAAGAGTTAGCTCAGGTGCCGTCATCCATAAGAAGCCTTTCAAGTTTTTAATATTTATCCGTGTATATGTATATTGTATTCTTTAGTAGAATGCAAGTTTCTTGAGGGGAGGGGCTTTTTATTTGTTTTTGTATTCCTAATAACTAACATTGTACCTGTTACATAGTAGGCATTAAATAAATGGTCAATTGAATTGTGAGTGAACCTTATCTTAAGAAAATCTCTTGGGAGATATAAATACTGTACATTGAAAGGATATTTAGTATTTACACCTCTTGTCTATTAAGGCTTTTTGCTCAATGATTTATTATCTTAGAAGCTAGACATCATCTTTGTTTTATTTGCTGGATCCCATGATCTAGTGATTTCATCACCATGTTTACTTTTATTTACTTATTATAATTAATAATTAAAGCTTTTTATTTGCAAAACATGCATGGGTAATTTTTCAACATTGACCCTTGCAAAGCTTTCTGTTACAAATTTTTCCCTCCTTCCTCCCACCCCCTCCCTTTGATGGTAGGAAGTCTAATACATGTTAATTATGTTAAAAATACATGACATCTAATATATGTATATATATTTATAGTTATCTTGCTGTACAAGAAAAATCGAATCTACTAGGAAAAAAAACCTAAGAAGGAAAACAAAATGCAAGCAAACATCAATAGAGAGCATGAAAATGCTATGTTGTAGTCCACATTCAGATCCTACAGGTCTCTCCCTGGGTGTATATGGCTTTCTTCATCACTGAACAACTGGAACTGGTTTGAAACATCTCATTGTTGAAGAGAACCATGTCCATCAGAGCTGATCATCATATACTCTTGTTGTTGCCATGTACAATGATCTCCTGGTTGTGTTCATTTCATCTAGCATCAGTTAATGCAAGTGTCTCCAGTCCTCTGAAATTACCCTGCCGGCCATTTCTTTTTTCTTTCTTTTTTTTTTTTTTAAATTAAAGCTTTTTATTTGTATAACATATGTATGGGTAGTTCCTCAGCATTGATTTTTACTAAGCTTTCCGTTACAAATTTTACCCCCAGTTTCCTCCCTTCCCCTAGGTGGCAGGAAATCCACTACATGTTAATAATGTTAAAATATTTGACAAGTTGTGCAAGAAAAATCCTATCTACAAGAAAAAAAAAGAAAATCAGAAAAAGGAAACACAATGCAAGCAAACATCAGTAGAAAGCATGAAAATGTTATGTTGTGGTCCACATTTCATATACCTCTCTCTGGGCGTATATGGCTTTCTTCACTGAACAGTTGGAACTGGTTTGAGACAATTCTTTGTTGCAGAGAGCCATGTCCATCAGAGTTGATCATCATGTATTATTGTTGTTGCTGTGTATAATGATCTCCTGGTTCTGCTCGTTTCACTCAGCATCAGTTCATGCAAGTCTCTCCAGGCCTCTGAAATCATCCTGCTGGTCATTTCTTACAGAGCAATAATATTCCATAACATTCATATACCATAATTTATTCTGCCACTCTCCAATTGATGGGCATCCATTCAGTTTCCAGTTTCTAGCCACTTACAAAAAGGGCTGCCACAAACATTCTTGCACATGTGGGGCCCTTTCCCTCCTCTAAGATCTCTTTAGGATATAAGGCCAATAGAAACACTGCTGAGTCAAAGAGTATGCACAGTTTGATAACTTTTTGAGCAAAGCTCCAAATTGCTCTCCAGAATGGTTAGATCCATTCACAGTTCCACCAACAATGTATTAGTGTCCCCTGCTGGCCATTTCTTACAGAACAATAATGTTCCATGATATTCATATGCCATAGTTTATTCAGCTTTCTCCAATTGGTGGGCATTCATTCAGTTTCCAGTTTCTAGCCACTACAAAAAGGGCTGCCACAAACATTTTTGCACATGTGGGTCCCTTTCCCTCCTTTAAGATCTCTTTGGGATATAGGCCCAGTAGAAACACTGCTGGGTCAAAGGGTATGCACAATTTGATAACTTTTTAAGCATAGTTCCAAATTGCTCTTAAGAATGGTTGGATGCATTCACAGTTCCACCAACAATGTATCAGTGTCCCAGTTTTCCCACATTGCATCCAACATTTGTCATTATCTTTTTCTATCATTTTAGCCAATCTAACAGGTATATAGTGGTACCTCAGAGTTGTCTTAATTTGCATTTCTCTGATCAATAGTGATTTGGAGCACTTTTTCATATGACTAGAAACGGTTTTAATTTCAAAAGCTGAAAATTGTCAGTTCATATCCTTTGACCATTTATTGATTGGAGAGTGGCTTGAATTCTTATAAATATGAGACAATTCTCTATATATTTTAGAAATGAGGCCTTTATGAGAACCATTAAATGTAAAGATGATTTCCCAATTTATTGCTTCCCTCCTAATCTTGTCTGCATTTGTTTTGTTTGTACAAAAAATTTTAATTTAATATAATAAGAATTATCTATCTGGTGTTCAATTAAGAGTTCCAGTTCTTTTTGGACACAAATTCCTTCCTTCTCCACAGGTCTGAGAGGTAAACTACCCTATGTTCCTCTGATTTGCTTATAATATCACTCTTTATATCTAAATCATGAACTCATTTAGATCTTATCTTGGTATGTGGTGTTAGGTGTGGGTCCAGCCTTAATTTCTTCCACACTAGTTTCCAATTTTCCCAACAGTTTTTGCCGAATAGTGAGTACTTATCCCAAAAGCTGGGGTCTTTGGGTTTATCAAACACTAGATTGCTATAGTTATTGCCTAGTTTGTCCCATGATCGTAGCCTATTCCACTAATCAACTACTCTGTTTCTTAGCCAGTACCGAATGATTTTGATGACCACTGCTTTATAATATAGTTTTAGATCTGGCACAGCTAGGCCACCTTCACCAACATTTTTTTTTCATTAATTCCCTTGAAATTCTTGACGTTTTGTTCTTCCAAATGAACTTTG
>JAJPUD010008893.1:0-52390 GCA_023553655.1 Myrmecobius fasciatus | reverse complement strand
AATATATAAAAATGCTGATGCTTTATGTGGATTTATTTTGTATCTAAGTTGTGAATTGTTTCTAGTAGTTTTTTAGTTGAGTCTGTAGGGTTCTCTAAATATACCATCATATTATCTGCAAAGAGTGATAATTTGGTTTCCTCATTACCTACTCTCATTCCTTTTATCTCTTCTCTTACTGCCAAAGCTAACATTTCTAATACAGTATTAAATAATGGTGACAGTGGGCAGCCTTGTTTCACTTCTGATCTTATTGGGAATGGTTCTAAGTTTGTCCTTATTACATATGATGCTTGCTGATGATTTTAAATAGATGCTACTGATCATTTTAAGGAAAAGCCCATTTATTCCTATACTCTCTAGAGTTTTTAATAGGAATGGGTATTGGATTTTATCAAATGCTTTTTCTGCATCTATTGATAATCATATGATTTTTGTTAATTTGGTTATTAATATAATTGATCATGCTGATAGTTTTCCTAATATTGAACCAGCCCTGCATTCCTGGTATAAATCCTACTTGGTCATAGTGTATTATCCTTTCCCTATTTCTTCAAATAGTGTATGTAATATTGGAATTAATTGTTCTTTGAATGTTTAGTAGAATTCACATGTAAATTCATCTGGCCTTGGAGATTTTTTCTTAGGGAGTTGATTAGTAGCTTGTTCTATTTCATTTTCTAAAATGGGGCTATTTAAATAAATAATTTCCTCTTCTGTTAACCTGGGCAATCTATATTTTTGTCGATATTCCTCCATTTCATTTAGATTATCAAATTTATTGGCATAAAGTTGCCAATTATTGCTCCTAATTATTGCTCTAATTTCCTCTTCATTCGTGGAAGGTTCTCCCTTTTCAATTTTGAGACTAACAATTTGATTTTCTTCTTTACTTTTTCTAATTAAATTAACTAAAGGCTTATCTATTTTGTTGGTTTTTTCATAAAACCAACACTTAGTTTTATTTACTAATTCAATAGTTTTCTTATTTTCAGTTTTATTAATCTCCCCTTTTATTTTCAGATTTTCCAATTTGGTATTTAATTGAGGGTTTTTAATTTCTTTTTCTAGCTTTTTTATTTGTAAGCCCAGTTCATTGATCTTCTCTTTCTCTATTTTATGCAAGTAAGCATCTAGAGATATAAAATTACTCCTTATAACTGCTTTGGCTGTATCCCACAAATTTTGGCATGTTGTCTCATTATTGTCATTCTCCTGGATGAAATTATTGAATGTGTCTAGATTTGCTGTTTCACTCATTCTTTAGGATTAGATTATTTAATTTCCAATTAACTTTTCCTGTGTTTTCTCCTGGCCTTATATTGCATGTGATTTTTATTGCATCATGAGCTGAAAAAAATGCATTTACCATTTCTGCCTTTCTGCATTTGATTTTGAGGGTTTTATTCCCTAACATGTGGTCATTTTTTGTGTAAATTCTATGAACCGCTAAGAAAAAAGTAAATTCTCTTCTATCTCCATTCAATTTTCTCCAAAGATCTATCATACCTAACTTTTCTAACATTTCATTTACCTCCCTAACTTCTTTCTTATTTATTTTGTGGTTGGAGTTATCTAATTCTGAGAGAGCAAGGTTGAGATCCCCCACTAGTATAGTTTTGCTGTCTATTTCTTTTTGCATCTCTCTTAACTTCTCTAAGAATTTGGATGCTATACCACTCAGTGCATATATGTTTAGTATTGATATTGTTTCATTATCTATGGTACCCTTTAGTAAACCCTATAGTTTCCTTCCTTATCTCTTTTAATTAGATCTATCTTTGCTTTTACTTGATCTGAGATCAGGATTGCTACCCCTGCTTTTTTTTTTTTGTTTTGTTCACCTGAAGCATAATAGATTCTGCTCCAGCCCTTTACCTCCACTCTTATGTATCGCTATGCTTTAAATGTGTTTCTTGTAAACAACATATTGTAGGATTCTGGCTTTTAATCCAGTCTGCTATCCACTTCCATTTTATGGGAGAGTTCATCCCATTCACTTGCACAATTAAAATAACTAATTCTGTATTTCCTGTCATCTTATTTACCCAAAGTTATGTTTTTTTCTTTCCTTTCCCCTTTCTCCCTTTACCCCTCCCAGTATTTTACTTTTGATGACCACCTCCTCAAATAGTCCTCCCCCCTTTAGAGCTCCTCCTCCCCTTTTTTTACACCTTTCCCCTAATTCTTCTCTTTTCCCTTCTATTTGTGTTTCCCTTTCTTATCCTCCTTTCCCTCCCACATCCCTATAAGGAGGGACAGTTTCTCTGTGAAACCAAATGTGCCTGATATTTTCTTTTAGAGCCTAATCTGATGAGAGTAAGATTTACATAATGCTCATCCCCCTCCCTTCTTTCCCTCAATTATATTAGGTTTTCATTGCCTCTTCATGAGATTTTACCTTATTTTTTTTAACCTTATTTTACCTCCTTTTTCCTCTTTTTGCAGTATGATCCCCCTTCCACATCTAATTTTTTTGCATATTATCAAACTAAAATAAAATTATGCCTACATTCTCTAAGTACACCCATAATAGAAATATAGTTCTCAAGAGTTTTCCTTTTTACCTTTTTATCTTTTTCTTGAGTTCTGTGTTTGGAGGTCAAATTTTTTGTTCAGATCTGGTCTTTTCATTAGAAATAGGTGAAATTCACCTATATCATTAAATATCCATCTTCTTCCCTGGAAGATAATGCTCATTCTAGCTGGATAGTTTATTATTGGCTGTAATCCAACTTCCTTTGCCTTTCAGAATATCTGATTCCAGGCCCTTCGATCCTTTAAGGTGGAAGCTGACAGATCTTGAGTGATTCTAATTATGACTTCACAGTATTTGAATTGTTTCTTTCTAGCTGCTTGCATTATCTTTTCCTTCGTGCGATAGTCCTGAAATTTAGCCACGATATTCCTTGGTGATTTAATTTTGGGGTCTCTTTCAGGAGGTAATCAGTGACTTCTTTTGAAGGCTATTTTACCTTCTAAAACATCAGGGCTGTTTTCTTTCATGATTTCCTGTAATATAGTGTCTAGACTCTTTTTTTCATTATGGCTTTCAGGAAGTCCATTAATCCTTAGGTTGTCTCTCCTAGATCTATTTTCCAGGTCAGTTGTTTTTCCTAGGAGATATTTCATATTCTATTTTTTTTGTTGTTGTTGTTTTTGTTTGACTGATTGTTGAAATCTTATTGATTCATTCACTTCCATTTGTTCAATTCAAATTTTTAGTGTATTCTTCAGCTACCTTTTTTAACTCCTTTTGTAATTGGCCAATTGAAGTTTTTTGTTCATTTATGCAGTCTTTTTCCACTTCACCATTTTTTTTCCCAGTGAATTGGTGTCTTTTTCTTATCTCTTTTGTAGGGCATTATATCCTTCTTGGAATGATCTTCCTTCATTTCCCCATTTTTCTTCTAATTCTCTTTTGAGATTTTTTATACAATCTTCCAGGAAAGCCTTGTGAAATGGGAACCAGCTCATGTCTCCTTTGGGGGCTTCCTCTGGAGTTGCTTTATCTTTATGAACCTCAGGATCTGAGATCTGTTCTTCTCTCTCTCCATAAAAGCTGTCTATGTGATGGCTCTCTTCAACAATGAAATATTTCAAACCAGTTCCAATTGTTCACTGAAGAAAGCCATATACATCCAGAGAGAGGGATCTGAATGTGGACCACAACCTAACGTTTTCATGCTCTCCATTGATGTTTGCTTACATTGTGTTTCCTTCATCTGATATGTCTTTCTTGTAGATACGATTTTTCTTGCACAACAATGATAAGTGTGGAAATATGTATACATATATTTGATTTGTCAAGTATTTTAACATAATTAACATATAGTGGATTTCTTGCCATCTAGGGGAGGAGTGGGGAGTAGGGGGGAAGAATTTGTAACAGAAAGCTTTGTAAGGGTTAATGTTGAATTACCCATACATAAGTTTTATAAATAAAAGTTTTAATAAAAAAAAAAGAAAAAGAAAAGAAAAAGAAAAGAAAAAAAAAGCTGTCTATGTGAGAGTTCTTTTTTTGTTTTTTATTCATTTTTTTAAAGCTTGAGGTGTGTTCAAAGCAAAGGAGTGACAGCTGCTTTAATTTGCCCTGGGGCAGTTCTGCTGATTGACTTCTGGTGCCAGGCAATCAGGGCTAGGTCCTGTGTTCTCAGTGGTTTACAATCTACTTTTTACAAAAGGCAGATATACCAAAGCATCTGCTTGCAACTGGCCAGAGTGTCCCAAGAGGCTCACAGAAACTTCACAGGTGTTTAGAAATTGCCCCATTCTAAGTCCTGGCTGGCTTCTTGCCCTGTTTCCCAGCACTGCCATCTGGGCTTGGCAGAGTGCCCCCTGCCTGACTAAAACAGACCTATTCTGAAGCTCCTCAAAGGTAACTACTTCCGGGAATGTGTTGTACTCCAAGTATTTGGGGGTGCTTTGACTCCAAAACCAGTTCAGAGGCTTAACCTGCTGTTGGTTTGAGAGAAGGTCAGAAGAGGTCACAGAGAGTTGTGTCTGCACTCTACCGTCTTGGCCACCATGTTTACTTTCTTTGATGATATGGATGTGTTTTTACAGCTTCTCATCCTATTTAATATCTGTAACTTTCCATCAATTCTTGCCAGTGGATGTGCCCAATTAACTAAAAGGCTTCCTGTTTTTTTTTTTCATTCTTTTTTCTTTTTCTTAAAATTTAAAAATTGTTACTTATTTTTATATCACTTTCATTTTTTATAATCTCCATCTTCCTCTGATTCTTACTACCTATTTCTTGAAGCAGTAAATAAAAGGAAACCATCCCTTATAGCAACAATTAAAAAAAAGAAAAGTAGTTTAGCAAACCAGCGTTTGGCAGTATATAGAATACTTTATAACCCCCAGTTTTGGAAAAAAAGGAAGAAAGTTTATTTTTCTTAATTCTTTCTAAGGCTAAGCTTAGTCATGATATTTACATGCCATTCAGTTTTCTTTTTTATGTTTTTTTTTGGGGGGGCTTTTTTAGGTTTACATTTTTGTAGTCATTGTGTATATTTTTTCCTTGTTTAACTTCATTGAATATGTCTTTCCACTTTTCTTAAGTTCTTTGCATTTCTTCTTTCTTTTGGTGCAATGATATTTCAATACATTAATTTACAATAATTTATTTAACCATTCCCCAGTGTTGGGCTTCTATATTGTTACCAGTTCTTTGCTATCACAATAGGTACTACTATGAATATTTTATTTTTGGTGTATGTAGAACCTTTATTTATGTCTTTAATTTCTTCTAATTGTCTAATGATTTCTTTGTCAATTAGTTGCTAACGTTCTACTATGATATCACTGTGTATGTCTTACAGAATTAAATCATACCAGGATTTTTACCTGTAAAGAATGTTTTTCCCCTTCCTTTTTTTTTTACTCCTAAAAAGATAGGACTGAGAAGGGAAAAACTTTTAAAATGGTAATATGGTTATGAACAAAAATTAAGAAGAGTTTAGGCCAGATTATAGCTATAACCTCATAATTTTTATAATGTTCCAAGCAATCTGTATGGTTTTCCTTTTGGTCTACATATTTTACCTGTTTGTAAAGAATCCCAGTAAATTTTTAATAGTACCCTTAAAAGGCAAGTTATAAAATATGTCTTAAGATGAACATAATTAAACTAATCTAGACTAATGAGGAAATTCAAATTAGATACCATATATTATCTTTTTTTTTTGCCTGACTTTTTTTTTTATTATTATTATTAAAGCTTTTTATTTGTATAACATATGTATGGGTAGTTCCCCAGCATTGATCTTTACAAAGCTTTCCATTACAAATTTTACCCCCTCTAGGTGGTGCAGTGGTCTAGGTGGTGCAGTGGTTAGAGCACCAGCCCTGAAGTCAGGAAGACCTGAGTTCAAATCTGGTCTCAGACACTTAACATTCCCTAGCTGTGTGACTCTGGGCAAGTCACTTAACCCCAATTGCCTCAGCAAAAAGGAAAAAAAAAAAAAATTAAAAAAATACAAATTTTACCCCCAGTCCCCTCCCGTCCCCTAGATGGCAGGAAATCCACTACATGTTAATAATGTTAAAATATTTGATAAGTTGTGCAAGAAAAATCCTATCTACAAGAAAAAAAAGAAAATCAGAGAAAGGAAACACAATGCAAGCAAACCTCAATAGAGAGCATGAAAATATTATGTTGTGGTCCATATTTCATATCCCTCTCTCTGGGTGTATATGGTTTTCTTCTGTGAACAGTTGGAACTGGTTTGAGATAGTTCTTTGTTGCAGAGAGCCATGTCCATCAGAATTGATCATCATGTAATATTGTTGTTGCTATGTATAATGATCTGGTTCTGCTCGTTTCACTCAGCATCAGGATACTACATATCATCTTGATCTGATTTTTCTTTTTCTTTTTCTTTCTTTCTTTCTTTTTTTTTTTGATCTCTGGTTTTTCTCAAAGTTGTTCCCAATTCATAAAGTATATAGTTGTAGAATGTGATATAAATATACATTCAGAATCAATAAATAGCAAAACTATATTTATAATTTGAATTTGATGCCTTTCTAGTTTGGATTAATTTGAAATTTAGCAAGCTCTATCCAATATATGATATTCTTAATTGTATTTTCTTCATACTGCTTTCCAAAGGGTTTTAATAAGTAAATTCTTAAATATACAAGTCAGAGGCAGAAGAAAGGCTTTCTGGTGTCTATATTGGGATTAAAGTTGTCTCCTGTTTTAACTGACAGATTTTTTTTCTTTGTAGCCTTTTTCATAGTAGAGGGTTGTTCTAACTTTGCACTGAAGGATCATTAAAGAGTAAAGTTTTGACTACATATTGCTTTTTTTTTCCCTTGCAGCTTCTCCTCTTAAGAATAATGATGAAAGTTCATTGGACATTTATGCTGGGCTAGATAATACCCTAACTGGTAAGTTCAAAGTATAAAATAAATTTTTTTAGGTCAATTTTGTATTAATCTGTAACACATGAGTTCCAGCTCCTTATCTAAATCATGCGTATTGAATAATTTACCCCTTTTTTTTCTAAATGACAAATTGTCATTATCATTGTGCTTTTGGATCTTTTCATTTCACTCTGCAGCAGTTCATCCCATCCAAGAATTTCTGAAATCATCTCATCGCTTAACTTCCTTAAGCTATACTTTCTTCATTTGAAAAATTTGGAAGTTGTAGTTGATGACTTTTAAATTTACAATTTTCCTTTTTTTTTTTTAATGTCTGTTGCACTCTTTATTTTTATTAGAGCTTTTTATTTGCAAAACATATGCATAGGTAATTTTTCAACATTGACCCTTGCAAAGCTTTCTGTTACAAATTTTTCCCTCCTACCCCCCATCCCCTCCCCTATATGGCAGGAAGTCTAATACATGCTATTAATTTATAATTTTCAAAAATTAAATTTTATTTCATTTTTTCAGTTGTCAATTTTTTTTCTTTCTTCTCTCCTTCCCCCCCCCCCATGGAAAGAAAAAGAAAACTCTTATAATAAATAAGCATAAATAGGAAAAACAAATTCCCACATTTGTTATTTCCAGAATGTATATTTCATTTTCCATATTAGTGCCCATTTTTGTCAGGACAGGGATAGCATCCTTCATCATCATTTCATGGTTGATTGTTGTATTGATAAAAACTCTTAAAGTGTTCCATGATTGTTTATTTTTAGAATACTGATATTATATTACAAACTATTGTCCTAATTGTCTGTACTTTTCCTCCACATTATTTCATAGAAGTGTTCTCAGGTGTTCTCTGAAACAATCTCTTCCAATATTTATAGAACAGTGTTACATTAGCTATATTCTACTTTCTTTAGCTAGTCTTCAATTGATGGACACCCCTTTAGATTCCAGTTCTTTCCTAAAACAAAGAGAGTTGTTATAAATAAATAATTTTGTATATTTAGGATCTTTTCTTTTTAATCTCTTTGGAATATTGACTTATTATGACTTGACTTTCAAGTTTTCTTTCAAATCTAATTCTTTGCTTCTATGGTCTGTGAACTTAGTTACATTCAGATTTCATTAGCCTGTAAAAATAATTGTTATTTCTAACTTTTTGTATGGTGGGGTAAAGCTTTTGTATATAGCAACACCTCCACTTAAGTGGCAACATCAACTATGTACAAAGATTTATAACTAAACATAAGTTAAAAAAGAGCCTTTGAGTAGCCAGAATTTATTTCCCAGAGCACGTGCACTGAAACGCATACTTTTCTTTTAGAATATCATTTAAGTTCCATTTATTTTTAATTTATATGTAGTTTTGACAAGCTTGGTAATCTGGTATAGCACATTATGACACTAATTTAGAGGGCTGGGACAAGGTGGATCTTACTAGATGTAAGAAAACACAACAATAGCAAGAAGTGACAACAGAGAAGATAGTGAAATACTGTAAAAATTGGACAAAATTTCAAAAAGTGTGATAGGTTCAGGTTGAGTATGGGAAATCAACCCAATGAATCTCTTCAACTTATGAATCACAAATAATATAAGTGAAAACCATTTAAATTATATTGATATTCACAATTACTATTATATTAGTACGATATTACCTCCATCCTTGAATTTTTATCCCATGTAACTGAATGAAACTTCCCCCCTATGTAGTCGCTAATTTATTTTTGTAACTTAACTTATACTCCCATTTTCCTGGTGGAACAAATCATGCAACTTGGGTCCATTACAAATTTAGATATTTTTTAACAATTGTGTTTGTATTAATCTCTTATCAAATATCATAATTTCTACTGTGGCTATTTTAAATCTTTTATTTTCTTTCAAACCTCTAATTTTTTCTTTATTCACCAATTTAAAGAATTCTTTTCTTTTTTCCTCTGTGAAGATTAAGACTATCTAATCATAAATCTCTCATTTTATCCTATTCATTTATTCCTCAATATTGCTATTGTTTTTTTCCCTAACATTCTTTTAAAAAATTATTTATTTTGAGAAAGGGTTTGTTTTCTTGTTCTTAATAACAATAGCTTTTTATTTTTTATTTTTTTTTAATTTTCACTTTTTTTATTGTTGTTTCCTTGATTTTTTTTTCTTTCTCGTTTTTTTTTTTCCCTTTTTGATCTGATTTTTCTTGGTTGGCATGATAAATGTGGAATTATGTTAGAAGAAATGCACGTTTATACTATACTGGATTATTTGCTATCTAGAGGCAAGAGAAGTGAGGGGAAGGGAAGGAGAAAAATATTATAAAGCAGTGGTCACCAAAACCATTTTGGCACTGGACAAGAAACAGAGCAGTGGATCAGTGGAATAGGCTAGGCTTACAGAACAAAATACTCAATGACAATTGCAATCTAGTGTTTGATAAACCCAAAGACCCCAGTTTTTGGGATAAAAACTCACCATTTGACAAAAACTGCTGGGATAATTGGAAACCAGTCTGGAAGAAATTAGGCACTGACCCAAAGTACATGCAAAGGTGGTTTTTAACATTCACTCTTGAAAAACCTTTTTGTCCAAGTTTTTCTCCTTCTCTCCTCCCCTTCCCCTGGACAACAAGTAATCCAATATTTCTAAAAAATTTCCAACTAGATTAGATACATTTTAAAATGTAATGAACCTTGTTGGCTACCTATGGCTCATTAACATGAAGATTAAATTCTATATATGTGTGTATACTATGTGGGTACACACACACATATATTGTTGTTCAGTCATTTCCATCTTCTGATTCTTTGTAACCTAACCTATTCTTCTGTGCTGTCTAGCAGCATACATTTATATATATGCAATATGTGTATGTGTGTGTGTATGTACATATATATGTGTGTATGTATATATGTATGTATGTATATAGCTATATACACAAACATACATACACATTAACATTTACCTGCAAAAACAGTTCACAGGCCCCAGGTTTAGAACCCCTGGCCTCTAACTATACCAGGCATAAAACTGTATTATAATGTAGCAGTCAGCAAAACCATTTGCTGTTGGCTAAGAAATAGAGTAGTCGATCAGTGGAATAGGTTAGATTCACAGAACAAAATAGTCAATGACTGTAGTAATCTAGTGTTTGATAAATCCAATGACTAGCTTTTGGGACAAGAATTCACTGACAAAAATTGCTAGGAAAATTGGAAAATAATATGGTAGAAACTAGGCATTGACCAACAGGTAATACCTTATACCAAAAAAGTTTGAGATGAGCTCATGATTTAAACATAAAGGGTGGTAGTATAAACACATTACGAGAACAAAGGATAGTTTATCTACCTCTTAGATTTGTGGAAAAGGAAGGATTTATGGCCAAATAAGAACTAGAGATTATTGTTATGCAAAATGGATAATTTTTATTATATTAAATTAAAAAGGTTTTTATGCAAATAAACCCAGTGCAGCCAAGATTATAGAGGAAGCTGAAAATATGAAAAATTTTTATATCAGAAAAATTGTCTGATAAAAAACTTAATTTCTAAAATATATAGAGAATTGATTTAAATTTACAAGAATACAAGCCATTCTCCAATTGAAAAATGGTCAAAGGGGGCAGCTAGGTGGCGCAGTGGATAGAGCACCAGCCCTGAAGTCAGGAGGACCTGAGTTCAAATTTGGTCTCAGACACTTAACATTCCCTAGCTGTATGACCCTGCGCAAGTCACTTAACCCCAATTGCCTCAGCAAAAAGAAAAAAAAAAAAATTGTGCATACCCTTTGATTCAGCAGTGCTTCTACTGTGCCTATATTCCAAAGAGATCTTAAAGGAAGGAAAGGAACCCACATGTGTAAAAATGTTTGTGGCAGCCCTTTTTGTAGTGGCAAGAAACTGGAAACTGAGTGGATGTCCATCAGTTCGAGAATGGCTGAATGTTATAATATATGAATGTTAAGGGATATTATTATTCTTTTTTTTTCCTTTTTTTAATTTTAATTTTTTAAATTTATTATTTATTTAAAAAAATTTTTTTTTATTTGCAAAACATATGTATGGGTAATTCTTCAATATTAACCCTTACAAAGTTTTCTCTTACAAATTTTTCCTCCCTACTCCCCACCCCACCCCTAGATGGCAGGATATCCACTACATGTTAATTATGTTAAAATATTTGACAAATCGAATATATATATATATACATATTTCTACACTTATCATTGTTGTGCAAGAAAAGTCGTATCTACAAGAAAGAAAAATCAGATAAAGGAAACACAATGCAAGCAAACATCAATAGAGAGCATGAAAATGTTATGTTGTGGTCCACATTTCATATCCCTCTCTCTGGGTGCATATGGCTTTCTTATCACTGAACAATTGGAAGTGGTTTGAAACATTTCATTGTTGAAGAGAGCCATGTCCATCAGAATTGATCGTCGTATAGTATTGTTGTTGCCGTATATAATGATCTCCTGGTTCTGCTCATTTCACTCAGCATCAGTTCATGTAAGTCTCTCCAGGCCTCTCTGAAATCGTCCTGCTGGTCGTTTCTTACAGAACAATAAAGGAATATTATTATTCTATAACAAATGATTAGCAGGATGATTTTAGAGAGGCCTGGAGAGACTTAGATGAATTATGCTAAGTGAAGTGAGTAGAACCAAAAGAACATTGTACATAGCAACAACGAGATTATATGATGATCAGTATTGATGCACTTGGCTTTTTGCAACAGTGAGGTGATTTAGGCCAATTCCAATAGACTTGACGTGAAGAGAGCCATCTGCATTCAGAAAGAGGACTATGGGAATTGAATGTGGATCACAACATAATATTTTCACCTTTGTTATTTGCTTGTTGTTCTTATTCTTTTTCATTTTTAATCTGATTTTTCTTATGCAGCATGATGATTGTGGAAATGTGTTTTTTTTTTAAAGGGAATGTAACTTCTTTGGAAACAGGAATTGGTTTCTTTTTTTTTTTTTTCTTTTTTGTATTTGTATTCTCAGAACTTAACACTACCTGAAATGTAATAAATACTTAATAAACATGGTTCCAGTGGGGATAAAAAGAACCCTTGGCTTCTGCTTTTCCTTTTGCATATATCATACTTTTCTCTGTGTATTGGCTGTTTATATCTCTTCCCACTCTCCACCTTATTTAATTGATTGATCTCTTATTATCAGTATTTATGAATACAAATTTTTTTTTTCTGTTTTGCAGACTTGACAAATTCATTGTTTTGAAGGTTGGACTGAATAACCTTTTAAGTTTCCTTCCCCCTCCTAAAATTCTGTGATTGTACATTAGTTGTTTCTAAGCACAATCAAATAGGTTAAGCCAAACATTATCAATTTTTGTT
The DNA here is from genome assembly GCA_023553655.1 of Myrmecobius fasciatus. Lineage (NCBI taxonomy): Eukaryota > Metazoa > Chordata > Mammalia > Dasyuromorphia > Myrmecobiidae > Myrmecobius > Myrmecobius fasciatus. The sequence goes on along the minus strand of JAJPUD010008893.1, from coordinate 40,139 downwards.
TCAGACAATTCTTCCAAACTCTGCCCACCATCGAGGAATTGCTTAGATTTGTATGAGGAGATTCTGACTGAAGAAGGAACTGCAAAGGAAGCAACATATAATGATGTGTGTACTAAGTGTTAGAAAGAGATAATAAAGCTGTGATTTTTGTGATCCTGAAATATAAGATAAAATATTTTAAACTGAACAACTTTCAGATTTCATGTTTTAGATTGCATGTACTGTAGATAAATTCATGTCTAGTTTTCTATTCTTTCTAATAAGAATGTGAAATTATATATTTATTTGTGGTCTGAACTTATAATATCATCATACCATTTTCTGGTAAGAAAACTCTCTCAGTGGAGGTCAATTACTATTCTATAACTAAGAGATTTATAATTACCTGGGGCACTGAGAGGTTAAGTAACTTGCCCAGGATCACACAGTCAGATTGTTCAAAGGCTTAAACCTGGCCTGTTCTGATTTCAGGCCTGGCCTTCTATTCACTGTACCATGCTGTCTCTCCGAGATGGTGTTTTTTTTTTTTTTTTTTTTAAACTAAATTTAAAGGTATAACTTGTTTGTCCTTAGTAGAATAGGCTGACTGCAAGTATTCCATAGTGCAACCAATGATGCTAATTTTACATTTTTTTGATGATTTGTCAAGTAAGTTGATAAACATACTGAAATATGTATTGTACTGTAGGAAATGATTGCTGGGAGCTAAATTGAGTTTCTGGGACTTGAATTTAGTTATCAAGGGTAAACAAGATACTGTATTTGCTGGGCCTTCTGATTCTAAATCAATGATCTTTAAATATTTCTTAGTAAAAGTATTATCTTTCATTATGCCATTCTTCATATATAAATTTGTAATAAACATTGTAAAGAAAGTGTTTTAAGATAGCCATAATTTGAATTATTTTGTGTTTCACAGTTGCAGCTTGAGTTTGGAAAATGTCAGAGGCAAATTAAAGAGCTACTAAAGAAGTATAAAGAAATACAGACACAGGTAACTATATTTAGCATGTTTTTGATTTTGATTTTTGAGTATTTTATAAAAAGTTAAGTGCTAGATTTGTCTTAGAAATAATTTAAACTGATATTTGTGGTAATTTTCAAAAGAACTGTAAAAATCATTCATCTGACCATATTACGCCTTTGTTGAAGAAGTTTTTCAGTGTTTTGTTCTTGCCTCTAAGATAAAATATAAATTTACACAAATAAACATACACATATATATATATTGTGTGTGTGTGTGTGTATACTTCCCCCAATGTAATTTGAGCTTCTTGAGAGTAGGATCTGTAAAACAGTCTTTTTTGTCTTTGTATATCCATTGATTGACTTAAGGCTTGGTACACAGAGTCATATAGTAAATCTTGTTGAATCATTGTTTTGTGCTTTTCAGTTTCACTCCTTTATTTGATAGATTTTTTTTTTTTTAAGTAAAGGTATTGAAACTTCCCTTAGCTTAAATTCCCTAGCAAGCTTAATTATATAAAAAACTAGTTATGTCTGTGATATTGTAAAAAATTTTATGGTACTCATTCTCAACCAACATTGCTTTTTAAAATTTTTAATTAAGTATTTTGGTTGACATTAACTTCAGACGTTTGGAAGATGATATTGTATATAAGGATCCTATTTTCCTTTGTAGAACTTAACATTTCCCTCAGTGTTGATGTAAGAAAATTGAAATTGAATGAACTATTTGATACAAATTTTTATGTTGTTATCAATCATTTCATGTATCTATTACATGCAAGTTAGATGCTATGGAATATAAGAACAAAGAATGAAATGATCCTTACTTTAAATATCTTGCCATAATCTTAACACATGTAGTTATTTAAAATAATCTAAAAGGTCTCTTTTACTTATAAAGTATTTTAGTCATGAAAAAAAAAAGACTAACTTTTAATAAATGTTACTTTAAAATTTTCTACATATATTTTTATTAATATTTTATGTAGAATTTCAGCCTACAAAATGAGAACCAATCTCTTAAGAAAAATATTTCAGCACTTATCAAAACTGCCAGGGTGGAAATAAATCGCAAGGATGAAGAAATTAATAGTCTCCACCAAAGGTAAAATTTAAGGAGTCCATACAGTTTTGTAAATTATCTCACTTTGGGTGGCTTACTTTGATGTGGTGAATATTGTGTATATTTACGTGGGAATAAATGAAGAAACATGAATTTTGTCAAAGATCCATATTTCTTTATTTTTAATTGTGAGAACTTATTTACTTAGGTAAATTATAATTATCTTGGTAATAGCAAATTTTTCAGTATCCTCCTAATTACATTTTTTTTCCCCCAACGTAATTGGAAGTTGATAAAGTATCATTTGTTTTAGTGTACAAGATATTTTCTGTCTTAGATTCTATATTATAATCCCATGATATACATGATGTACGTTATATAGCAAATTTGTGTACCATTGTATATAAAATTTCCATTCTAGAGTTTTTATATTAAAAATTTAAGAGACTTGCAATCTTAAGCATTTTTGTAACAATGAAATTTATAGGATTTTTTTGGATCTTGAATTTGAACCTATATCATCCTAAGTTGATTTCCCCCCCACTTACCCCCTGCTGTTGGTTCAAACAAAAGAAACTGTCTCTGCTTGTTATGGGATTTTGTGCCTTTTAAAAATCGTATTTTGTATGATGTTTGATGGAAAATGTACTATTCATCAGTGGAAGAAATAATATGCCAGTAATTTATATTTTTCCGTTTTGAATTTATGGTATTATATTTGACTTAGTTATACTTCATTTCATAAGCAAAGCATATTGTTTATGATGATTTATCAGGTAATCCATGTAGGCAATATGCATATTCATGACATGACATCATTTCTCCCCTTCAGCATCTTAGAGGTTTTTAAATTTTTTTCCCCAGTTTATTTTGTCTTTTTTTTTTTTTTAAATTTCAGCAGTATTTTTTTTTCCAATTATATACAATAAGAGTTTTCAACATTCATTTTTGTAAGATTTTTAGTTTCAATTTTTTTTTCCTCCTTTCCTTCCTAATTCCCCCCGCCTCAAGACAGCAAGCAATCAGATATTGCTTATTGTTATAAACATATTTTTTATTACTCATGTTATGAAAGGAAAATATGAACAAAAGAAAAAAACCAAAAGAAAAAAAGCAAACTAGAAAATGGTGAAAATAGTATGCTTCAATCCATATTCAGTCTCCATAGTTATCTTTGGATGTGGATGGCATTTTATATCCCAAGCCTTTTGGAAAGTCTTAAGTCTTTCAAAGTTTTTTTTTTTTTTTTCCCCTTTGTTATTTTATATAATTGTTCTCCTGCTTTTGCCCACTTCATTTGATATTAATTCATACTACCTAGGATTATCTGAAATAATCTCTTTTGTAATTTCTTAAAGTAAATAGTATTTCATTACATCTTTAATACAATTTATTCAATTGTTCCTTAATTGATACATAGCTCTTAGATTCTAGTTATTTGCTTTTCTTTTACTCCCCTTTAATTCCTTCCTTGTTCCTTATCTTCTTCCTTTCAGGGCTGGGATATTTGTTTTGTTTGTAATAATTTTTTTCTTGACATTTATTTCCTTTAGAACCTCTCTCCCTGCTAAGTTTTCATATTGAGTTTTTGGTATTTCTACTCTAGACTGTGTGAGTATGTATGGGTTCAGATTTCTTTTGTTTGTGTCAGAAAAGAATGAGTTCATCTGAAACACTTCCCTTGTCTCTTGTTCCATTTTGTATACTTCTCATGTACTTTAGTTATTAGAAATTGAAAATTCTTTCCCCTTCTTTTTTTATACTTCATTTTATTTATTTATTTAATGTATATTTCCTTTTCAGAATTTTTAGAATAAAATCAGTCTATTTCTAGGAGCTGTTTTTCTTTTTTAAACTCTAAAGATACTAAAGTTATGAAGATTTACTTACCTCTTTTCTTCTACTGTAGCATTTACATTACAGTATCATAAAGCCCTTTCTGATTGTTCAAACAAATTTAGCTTTCTAGCTTTCTGTGGACTTTTGTATTTGTAATTTACAGTACTGTGCGGTTCTGGGTAGAGCTGGAATTAGAAATGGGGTAAATAGCTTTGAAAAAAAAAATGGTATACCTTAGAATCTAGAAATGAAATCCCTAAAAACTAGCTTTTAGACCAAACAGAAATAAGTGATCTCATGAGACAGCAAGAACTACTAAAAGAAAATTAAAAGATTGAAATGATAGAAGGAAACATAGACTATTTGATTACAAAAACAACTAAATTGACTTTTTGTCAGAAATGCTTGAAAGTCCTATATTTTATTAAAGGTTTCCCCTATAGGATTATTTTCTGCTTTGCAGAGTAAGTTATTTTCGATATTAAACCTGTTTCTTTTGCTTTTTGGAATACTGTGTTTCAGAACTTCCATATATTTATGGTAGAAGCTGTCAGTTCTTATGTAATCCTGATTGGTTTTTTGGTACTTGAACGAGTTATTTCTGGATGGTTGAACATTTTAGTTGATGTGGAGGTTTTGGCTGTGACATTCCTTTGACTTTTTCTTTTGGGGAACATCTGGGCTGGTTCTGCCTTCCTGGGGTACCAAGTGTTATGGTACTTCAGGATATTGGGGATACTCATGCTGAGGACCTGCAAGCCAAGCTTTCTGTGCTTCCAAAGTAGTCTGGGTCCAGGGCAAATTATGATTGCTGCTTATATGTATGAGCTTTATAAGTAACTGACCAGAGTTTGAGTCTGTGCAAGATTTGGTTACTGCTAGACTCCACATTTATTAGCTTACTGGGAAGTACTTTTGGTTCACAGTGGCAGAATTATAGGTTCTCCTTTGGAGTGGGATTCTATGCAAACTGGGCTAGAGGCTGGATATGGCACCACATCTTGCTCTGAGCTTGTGGTCTGAGCCACAGCACTGAAGCCATTGCTTGCTTCTGACTTCATCCTTTATAAGTACACTGGGTTAAAGAAGTTTTATATCATTACTTGTACTAGTGTGAATTTCAGGCTTTTGTTAGGAATGTGTTAACTGAATAGTCTCTTATGGCAGCATAATGGGCTATAAATCCTGAAGACTACTTTTTAATTGCTTTTTTCCTCTCTCTCCTCTCCATACATAATAATAATTGTACTCTGAGTATCTGTTGATTTAAGAAAATACTCAGTGGTTGTTTTTTAATCATGGTTGTTTCTTTGATTTTCACACTAGCTTGAACCCTTACTTAGAACAAGAAAAATAGATAAAAACAAAAACATTGAGGTGTCTAACAATGTTTCCAACAACCTGTCCTCCTTGATTGCTGCCTTCCTACCAAGAAGAGGGAGGCATATTTTATTATCTGTTCTCTAAGATCATTATTAGTTTTTAATTTATTCAAAATTTAGGCAGGATTTCTTTTATTGATCTTTTTGTCATTTAAGGTATTGTGGTTGTGTATATTCTGGAGTCATCTAAGATCACAGTGTATTTTCTTGAACATTATTTATTTATAGGATTTTGAAGTCTTTGTAGGTTGGGGTTTTAAGTACAGAGCTAAGAGAAATGTGTAAGTATTGTTTTCATAGGAACCATTTTGACATTTATATTCTTTTTTAAAAGCAAATATGGAAATTTTCTGGTTTGTTACATAGAGCTGAAATTTTTTTGAAACCATAATGCAATGTGTATTGTAGATTTTATATATGTGTATATATATATATATATAAAGTATATATTTTCAGATATTGCCGTGTGTGATTTACTCTGAGGAGATTCTTCTGGAGGTGGAGGTTTCGGGCTGAGTGGAAGATAGGGAATAGATTAATGGGAAATGATAGTAATATAGGAAAAAGACTATCAACAGAACACTTCAACTGGGGCCTGAACCTGTAGTTTCCTTGATATGAAAAACTCACATGCAGTTTTTCACCTTTGCAACTTGCTCAGAGCATTGATAGATTTAGTGACTTGCCTAGTATCATAAAGCCAGTACATATTAGAAGACCTGACTGATTTCAGAAAAGCCTGGAGAGATTTATGTGAACTGATGTTAAGTAAAGTGAGTAAACCCAAGTGATCATTGTACACAGCAACAAGATGGGATGATCAACTGTGATGGAGTTGGCTCTTTTCAACAAGGAAGTGATTCAGGTCAGTTCTAATAGACTTGTGATGGACAGGGGCATCTCCATCCAGAGGGAGGCCTATGGGGACTGAATATGAATCACAATGTAGTATTTTCGTTGTTTATTGTTGTCATTTGTTTGCTTATTTTTTGTCCTCTTTTGATTTAATTTTCTTTGCGCAGCATGAGAAATGTGGAAATATGTTTAAAAGAAAAAAAAAAAAAAAGAAGAGGGACCTCAGCCTAGGTCTTCCTGGATCTGGCCTAGGGGCCAAGATTCATTATACAACACTGCCTTTTAAAATATTTTAAAAGGTAAAAATAAAGAAAAAAACAATTGAAGGGAAATCATATTCCAAGCCCTCTCATCCTTTAATGTGGAAGCTGCTAAGTCTTATGTTATTCTGAGTGTGGCTGCACTATACTTGAATTGTTTCTTCTGGATACTTGCAATATTTTCTCCTTGACCCTGGAATTCTGGAATTTGGCTAAAATATTCCTGGCATTTTCTTTTAGGAAGTGATTTTTGAATTCTTTCAATTTCTATTTTACCCCCTGGTTCTAGAAAATCAGGGTAGTTTTCCTTGATAATTTCTTGAAAGATAATGTTTATATGATTATAATTTTCTAGTAGATCAGTAATTGTAAAATTATTTCTCCTGGATGTATTTTCCAGGTCAGTTGCTTTTCCAATGAGATATTTCACATTGTTTTCTATTTTTCAATCTTTTGGTTTTGTTTTATTGTTTCTTGATTTCTCATTGTCATTAACTTCTATTTGTTCAATTTTAATTTACAGGCAATTATTTTCTTCAGTGAACTTTTGTACCTCTTTTCCTATTTGGCCAATTTTGCTTTTTAAGGCATTCTTTTCCTCATTAGCTTTTTGTATTTTCTTTTGTATCACACTCATTTCTCTTCCCAGTTTTTCCTCTTTCTCTTACTTAATTTTCAAAATCCTTTTTGAGCTTTTCCATATAGTCAGTGTTTTTCTGCCTTCTAATACTGTAACTTTCCATATATAGTTTCCTACTTCTGGAATACTTTTATAATTATGCTTATATTTCACAGTTTAGCTCAAATTTTACCTTTTCCAGAACTCCTCTGATTTTCCCCCCAATCAGTAAATGGTCTTTTTTGTTTGTTTTTTTCTTTTTTTTTAATGTTTTAAAAGGCAATGTTGCATAATGAATCCTGGCCTTCGATCTGAGAAGACTGAAGCTCTGGTCTCTTCCTTTATATACTGGCTTTATGTTTCATTGTCATGTTCTCTGTAATTAATTGATACTGTAGTATTCAGGGTTCTGAAGTTTTTCACTTACATTTTTTGTGGTTATCATATAAATAATTCTGTTTCTGGTACTTAACTCTATATCTGTTATTACAATGTAATGATCTTTTCTTCCTCTGACCTCACATAGTATTTATATTATTATATTTTGTTTGGTTGCATAATTATTTTACATTTTCTCTTTGTACTTATATATGTGATATTCATCTTGCTGTATTGTGAGCTCCATCAGGGTAGCTCCATAATTTATCTTGATTATATTTCAAGTCCTAGTATTGTTTTTGAACATAATAGGTACTTTAATACATGGTTTTTGAATGAATGTCATTGATGACCAGTAAAGTTACACTAAATCTATTCTTTTACTTGGAGTGGGTTAGGGTGAATAAGTGCAAGAAAAGTATACAATTTATGTTACAGAAGAAGTCTAAAGTTTTTATATGCAAGATAGGAGAGTATAGAAGAGTTTATAAACACAGTTGAAGAGGAAGAGAAGCATATAGTGGCTGTTGAGGAAAGATTGAAATCTTTGCAGCAAGTTGGAAGGAAGGAATGAAAATGAAGGAGAAAGATAGAGCTGCATAATTTGAAAACTGGTACATAATTAAATGTTGAAATTATTGTTCTCTTAACCAAAGAAAAATAGACTTTGCCAATTCAGTAACCGGAAAGCTTGTCCAAACAACCAAGAATTTATTATTCAGTTACAGCTTGTAATTTGTATGAAATACAATGTTGCTCTGTGTACAAGTAATTTTTCTGTTTTAATAAATCTCTCTTTTCTAAACAGACTTTCAGAATTTCCACATTTTCGAAATAATCACTCAAGAATCAACCATCCAGGATCAACAAATTCAAGATCATCAGATACACCTAAAACAAAAGATCTCAAATTCAGGTCTCCACGGTTAGATGATAGTCCCAAGGCTGATCATCGAGTAAAAAATGACTCTTCCAAAGATGTACATCATAGCACTTTATCACCAAACCAGGAAAAAGAAATTAAATCACACTGTGAAAAAAGAAGCACTTCACATTTACCTACATCTGTTGAAAAACGTTACAATGGTGGCATTTGGTCAAATCAGCATAATCAGGTCATGGAGGAGAATTCAGATGATGATGGTAGAAGAGGAAGAAAAGAAGTAAAAAATTGTGAACATTATAACAGAGGAGCTGATAGAGTAAGGAAAGGCTTATTTCACAGTAGCAGTGGAAATGGAGAAAAGAGAAATATTGATGTTGATCGAAGGCCACAAGGTCCTCGTGATAAATGTGGTAAAATGGAGCCAAAGTCAGAAAACAAGAATTCAAAGTTGAAAAGCAGCCCAGATTCAGATTATAGAAGTGATTGGATTAACTCTTCCTGGGAAAAAGAGGTATCTAAAGGAAGGTCACATACTCGAGTAGATTCTCAGAGTGATGAAAGATTAGAAAGGCAAAGTGAAAGGTCACAAAATTTAAGTAGAAAAGAACCTAGATCTTATGACAAAGATGATAGAAAAGTTGATCCAAAATCCAAATCGATAGTAAAGGATCATGAACAGTGGAGAAGATTTGAAAGAGTACCCCCTTCCCATTCATGGAATGAAACAGCGAGAAGTTTTCATAAATCAGCCAAACCCCATATAGAAGATAGAAGAGGAAGGGAAACAGAATTTAAAAGAGACAGAAATATAAATGATTATGGATTTCAAGACAAAAGATCTCCACCTATTTCAAGCAGTAGAACACACAAATACTTTGACTCCAAGGAAGATGATAGTAAATACCATACATATTCAAAAACAGAAAGGCACAGAACTGAAGATAAAAGGAAAAGAGAGAAAGAAAGCCATGAAAACAGATATACTCGATGTGAAAGAAAAATGCCCATAGAACATTTACAAAAGGCTGAAAAAGAAATTAAAAAAACTGTTGTTGATTCAAAGAAAAGGAATGAACAAAATGACAAAAATGAAGTTTCAAAAGTTGAAGAAATTTCTGAAGGAAATGATAGGAAAGAAGTTAAGAAAGTTGAAAATGGCCAGAATGAAACAAAAAGTAATCTCAAGCTAAGTTTTATGGAAAAATTAAATTTAACACTTTCTCCTGCTAAAAAGCAATTTCTGTGTCAGGAAGATAACATTAAAATAAATGATACTCCCAAATCCAATGACGCACATGCATCTGAAATGTCATCACAGGCAAAACCAGTAAAACTAATGTCTGTGAATATTGATCGTAAAGAAGAAACCAAGTCGTGGTCACTAGAACAAAATGATGTACTGGCAGGCTGCAAATCCAAAATCATCATTTCGGAAAACAAAATAAAGAATCCAAATGATTCTTCAGTAAAATCTGTTGGTGACAATGTGCCTTGTGACTTGCCTATTTCAAGAAAAGAATCACCACTTAAAACTCAAATGGAAATGCAAAAAACAATTAATGATAACGTAGCTCCTGTTTTAATGGATGTACTACATGTGGCTGTTCCTTGCAACTTTGGCTTGGAATTGGAGAATATAAGCAATGATGAATTGGACTCCTCTGTTGTTCCTGAAAACATTAATAGTAGTAAATCAGACTTTTCAGTGGAGGTGACTGACACTGGTGAGAACAGTCTAAAACTTCCTACTGGGACACATCCCGTTGTTCCAACCCTCTCATCAAAAAATGGTGATGCTAAGTCTGAGTCACATGTTGAATCGATACCCCTTGTTGAAAATAATTCTTGTAATGTGGAACTGTGCTTACCCAAGCAGAACTTAGAACCTTATCTTCAAATGAGTATGGTGGACAGTAGAATAGATATTGGAGAAACAAACTCGGAGTACCATGATGACGAAAATTCTGTTATGAGTATTGATCTCAATCATATGAGACCTATTCCACAAGTCATCAGTCCTTTGAATAGTCCAATTCGTCCTGCAGCTAAAATTCTTAGGATGGAAAGTCCAGGCAAAGTTCCAGTGTTAAAAAACAACTATAAGGGTAATTGTATATTTTTTGTTTTCCTTTTATTTTATTTTTTTTTAAAAGCATAAACATTAAGAATTGGTTCCTTGCAGCATGGCCTAATGGCAAGAGAGCTGACCTCAGAGTCATGAAGACCTTAAAGTGCTGCTTTTGGAATATACTGGCTATTTGTGACTCTGGACAAAACACTTGACCTCTCTAGTCCTCAGTTTCCTCAGCTATAAATAGGTGGGATTGGATTAGATCTTCCAGCTCTCAATCTATAATCCTTTTATCCCTGTTACATGGCTTTTGTCAAAGGTGATGGGATTTGAATTCATTTCTTCTTAGTCACCTATACTACCTGACATTAATACTGCTTCCATTTTCTTTCTGAGTCTAAACAAAATAGATACTCTTACTTTTCTTTTCTTCACACCTATCCTCATCTCTTTACTGTCATCCTTTCTTTTGCTCTTTTTTGATTGTTTCATTGTTTGTGTGATATTTAAGTGTGTTAATTTACAAAGTCTTTCTGGGTACAAGTTCCAAGATAAGCCAAGAGTGGGAACTTGTTATCTCTTTTCCTTTAAGTTTCTGTTTAAGGAGAACAAGCAACATTTAAAATAAGAACCTACAGAGATACAATCTTGTGATAGTTAAGTAGGTATAGAGTATAAACGGTAATGTCACCAAGGATTTAAAGGCAAAATATGCCAGAGATATATTGTTATGAGTGATGGGCCTACAAATAATAAAGAGAAACTATATAATTAAACTATATAATCACTTAATTAAAATTTCTTAATGTATTTGTGTGCAAAACATTTTGTACCAGCACCTATAACTAGTGAATAGCATGTTTTTATACCCCTAAAGACCAATATGTACTAAATCTTTATTTTAAAAAAATTTCTAAAACTGCATTTAGGCTAATTGAAACATTTCTTAAACTTTTCTTTTTATAGATTTAGTTCCAGCAAATATGGTTAGCCCTCCCTCTAAGAATTTATCAAATGAACTCAACAAAGAAAATCAGAAGCCATTTTGCAAACCTGATAAATGTTCTGAAGTTAACCCTCACACAGATTTGTCTTCAGATGAACTTGAAGAAGGAGAAATTTTAAGTGATAGTGAAAGATCTAAACCACAAAGAAATTTTGAAAATAATAAAAATGCCAAACCAAGAACTTCTCCTGAAGTACAAAGCACAAATCAGAGTCCCCAAATCAGAAAAACTAGTACTACGAATTTGGATGAAGGCACTGGAAATAAAGTTTCTGTCAAAGTTCATCAAATCAAGAACAAGAAGGATAAACTATCAAATGATTCTGCTAATTTTTCAAAGACAGAAAATAAAACAAAAACAGTGAGTACTTCTCGCCTGGAAAAGATAGTTCAGATTATTGTTGAGCCCTCTTCTGTTCAAGAGGTTATGCAAATGCTGAAAGTTATAAGAAAACATGTCAGGAAAAATTATATGAAATTCAAGATAAAATTTTCACTACAACAATTTCAACGGATAATTGAATCTGCAATTTTGAACTTTACATCACTGATCAAATACTTGAATTTATCTAAAATCTCGAAGTCAGTGGATACTTTACAACAAAGTCTCTGTGATGTTATAGAATCTAAACTTAGGCAGGTTAAAAAGAATGGCATAGTTAATCGTTTATTTGAACAGCAGCTGCCAGATATGAAAAAGAAGTTGTGGAAATTTGTAGAAGAACAATTGGATTATTTGTTTTCAAAACTGAAGAAAATTTTGATAAAGTTCTGTGATTCCGTTAGTTTGGGAAGTGACAGTGATGAAGGAAAGCTTGATGTGGCAAGTAAAGATAAATCAAAATACTCAATTAATCCAAGAGAGAATGTAGATCATTCTAATAAAGGGTCTGTGAAAGTCACATCCCAAAAGACAGAGCCATCAGTTGACCACAGATTAATGCTGGGATGTCAGAAGCCAGAAAAAAAACATTACCAAGATCAAAAAATGCCCAAACTTGATGCAGTGAAACTAAGTTCTGAAAAATGTTTAAATACCTCTATAGGCAGCACAAAGGACTCCCCCTCCAAAGCATCATCTATGGAACAAAATGAATTTCAGTGTACACTAATTTCCACAAAAACTACTGAAAACACAATAGAAGGTGCAGAGACAGGCAAAAACTTGAATAAGAAAGTAGAACATAGTTTTGAAATTCTTACAGAACAACAGGCATCTAGTCTGACTTTTAATTTAGTGAGTGATGCTCAGATGGGTGAAATATTTAAAAGTTTGTTGCAAGGTTCTGATCTTTTGGATCAGAGTGTTAATTGTATTGAAAAGTGTCAGTGGGAATTGAAGACCCCAGAAAAACATTCTTCAGAGAGTCAGAAGAGTGAATTTACTCCAGCTTGTCATATAGAAGAAGGTTCAGGAGTGTCTTCTCCAAGTCTTAAAACAATTGTTGATCTTAATTGGTCTTCCTCATCATTTGAAAAGGCTCCATCTCTTTCATCCAGACTTCAATTGCCAGTTCATCCTGATGTGCTAGATGAAAGTTGCATGTTTGAAGTTTCTACTTGTGTAGCTTTGAGTAAAGAGAATGTGTGCAATTCAGAAAAGAGTAAGTCCTGCATTTCTTCAATTCTTCTTGAAGATTTAGCAGTCTCTCTAACTGTACCATCACCTCTGAAATCAGATGGTCATCTTAGTTTCCTAAAGCCTGAAACTTCATCTAGTTCAACTCCTGAAGAAGTTATTAGTGCCCATTTTAGTGAAGATGCCCTACTTGAAGAAGAAGATGCCACTGAGCAAGATATTCATTTAGCTCTGGAGTCTGATAATTCAAGCAGTAGATCAAGTTGTTCATCATCATGGACTAGTAGGCCTGTTGCTCCTGGTTTTCAGTATCATCCTAACCTACCAATGCAAGCTGTTATAATGGAGAAATCCAATGATCATTTCATTGTTAAAATTCGGCATGCAGTACCACCTTCCTCATCAGGTCTTGACCAAAATAAAACAAGTGAACAATCTGCAGTTTCTTTACATGAAATGGAGAAAGACACCAGTGAAACTGTAGAAAAGACTGTCTCTTGCCAGAACTCTATAATTCAATCTGTTGAAGGAGGAGAAAATTCTAAGAGAAATGTAAATACTGAAAATTTAGGGAATGAGGATCAGAGTTCTTCTGTACAGGCACAAGTTCCTGATATATATGAGTTATTTAAAGATCCATCAGATAAAATAGAACACAAAAGTGAGATTATAGGTGAATGTTTTGAATTGAATCAAATGTGGGAACCAAAGGTACCTGATGGCATTAAAGAATTGCCTACAATTGTGGAAGTTCCACATCATGTACAGTGTAGTCTTGAGAGCTCATACATAGACTTAACAAAACCTTCCATTGAGATTGAAAACATAGGGAAACTTGCTGCAGACTCTATTTTAAATATTGATCAGTTGGAATGTCCAGCAGACAGATTGGATCAAGATAGAGTTACAGATGAACCTTTACAACATGTTGCTAAAGATGTATTCATTGATCTGACAGAAGAGACTTCAAATGATAGTAAAGTAAATGAGAGTGAGTGTGCTTTGCTTGCAACAAATTTAGGTGAAGATAATAGTAAAAAAGAAAAGGAACATATGACAAATGAACCTTTGGAATGTGTTGTTGAGAGCACATGTATTGATTTGACAGTAGATCCTCCCAGTGAGAGTATATTAAATAAAGATAATACTAGATCAGAATCTGCATTAATTCATGATCATTTAGAATGTAACGGAGTTTCAGCAAACACGCAGAAAAAACGAAAAAATCATTCTGATATAAATCATTCCGCTAAAAAAAAACAAAGAATTGAAATTGAGTTATCCAATGGAGAAAAGAAAAGTACTGAAAGTTCTGAAGAGAGTGATATGGCTCACCAGAAGACATGTAATAAGAAAAAAGTAATTCCAGAGAATAAAGATGCCTCATCATCAAGCTTTCCATCTCCCACAAGTCTTTCGGCAAAGAATGTTATTAAAAAAAAGGGAGAAGTTGTGATTTCATGGACAAGGTAAGATGCCCAGTGATAATTGTAATTTAAAAAAAAATTTTTTTTTTGCTTTTTGCTGAGGCAATTGAGGTTAAGCGACTTGCCCAGGGTCACACAGCTAGGGAATGTTAAGTGTCTGAGACTAGATTTGAACTCAGGTCCTCCTGACTTCAGGGCTGGTGCTCTATCCACTGTGCCACCTAGCTGCCCCGTAATATTTTATTTTTAAATATATATTTTCATAAATTAGGAATTCTTAACTCTACAGTTAATGTAGTTGGGGAGGGAGAACTGTGCCCTTATACTTTATTCTTCACAGAGTTGAATAATAGATTTCCAAGTCAGTACTATACCTAAAGTAAGCAGAGTAGTAGGTTGATCTTTTTCTCTAATGTGGAATGGATTATTGTCAGGTCATTTACTTTAGAGGGTAAAACTACTATAATTTATCACTAACAATTATTCTTCAAATGTAAGCATCTGCATTTTATTTATAGCTAATGGCAGTACCACATATTTGTAAGCTCTCATATATTTGGTTTGAAATATGAAATCAAAAAAGATTATTATTTTTATCACCAAATAGTATTAACTGATATTAATTAGTACTTTTAAGATTTATAGAGTGCTTTAAATATATTATCTCATTGATTCTCACAACTACCCCCTGATGTATCTTCATTTTCATATCTTCATTTTACAGATGAGGAAAGTGAACATGACAGGTTAAGTTACTTTCCCAGGGTCATATACTTAGCCAAATCATTACTGTTAGAGCATGAGTTCTTGAGTATGGTAGTAAGTCTTTTTATGCAATTTTCTATTTGGGGAATTAGAACATTTGTAGAATGCTAAGTTATTTTCCTAGAACCTAGAGATATGAATAATGCACATATATGGCTTTAATTCATTATATTGGTAGTATTCCTCTAATCTGATACATATAAGCTAAATAATATATATTTTTTTCCCTCAGAGATGATGACAGGGAAATTCTGTTGGAGTGTCAGAAAAGAGGACCATCAGCAAAAACTTTTACTTTCCTAGCTACTAAGCTGAATAAAAGCCCAAATCAGGTATTTCAAACTTTGTTCTTAATGTATCTCATAAATTTTGTGATTATAAATGCACCAATTCAGTTATTAATTATAAAACTTAAATGTAACTCAGATCATCTTACTATTCTCCTACCACTTTATATTGATAACCACTTCATGGTTTATACAAAATACTGCCACATATGTTATCTCATTTGATTCTCACAAATATTCTGGAAATCAGTGTAGCAAGTAGTTTTATTTTCATTTTGCAAATGAGTAAATTCACATCAACCTTAGAGATAAAAATCATGATATCTTATGAAGTTTTAATAAAAATTGCAATTGTTCTGAAATCTTGGGTATTAAAATGCTTTTTTAATTTTTCAGGTTTCAGAAAGATTCCAACAATTAATGAAGCTCTTTGAAAAGTCGAAGTGCAGGTAGTTAATGCTTCTTGAGTCTTCAGATTGAGTTTTCTGCAATTTCTCTGTTCAGAATGACTATTTTGCTACATAAATTCTCAAACATAGCCTACCAACTACTTCCAAAAGTAGGTTAGAACAGAGGTGTCAAATACACAACCTATAGCATTCCCAAGTAGGATCTGAAGCACATTAGAATATACTTGGGAAATATTTAATAAAATAAATAGGAATAAAATATAACATAGATAATAGAACATTTGAAAAATCAATATGCAGATGGCAAAGATCCTTAGGTATGTATTAATGGCCTCTGTTTCTATTTGAGTTTGGCAAATTTGACTCCTACTTTAGAAAATAAATTTGAATTTCTGAAAGGTTAAACAGAACAACTAATATAGTTTAAAAATGCATTATAAAGTTAAGTATATATGCTTTAATACTGATTTTGGAGAGATTCTAAAGAGAAGTTAAAAATTATGTTGTAGTTTGTATTTGTCACAGAGTTTTCAAGATTTTTGCAAAGATTTATTCTGTTTTATTGAGTAGTAACATCCAGTAGCAGATAAAGAGAATCAGAAAGACATGAATTCAAGTGCTACCCTTTATATACACTGGCTGTGTGACTGATCAATTGAATTAAATTTATAATGGCCCAGGAAGTTCTCTTAAGATTGTAAATAGCAGAAGAGATGGAGATCAGCATTGAACAGTGGATTTCCTCTCTGAGAAGTTCCCTACACCAATAAAATCACAGACCTGGACCAAAATATTACATTGAAAATCTCTCTTGATCTTTGAATTTTCATTATTAGTTAGTTGTTATTTGAAAGTACATATTCCATTCAGTTGTATGCATATAATAATGTTTGTTAAATTATTTTCATTCTATAATTGATGTTTATTGTATAGAAAATCGTAGTTATGATATTACAATTTAAACTGATTTCATATTTTAGACTTAATCTGGCTATAGTTGGGCTGCTTTGCTACTTTATTCTTATTTCAAGTTTAGGCCAGCATATTATTTTGGTCTCATAATCTTGGTGACAATTGGGTAAAAAATAAATTATAAAGTTGGCTCTTTTAAGACAAATTTTATATTTAATGCAACTATATTTAAATTATGTATTTTATCTATTATCTATCTTTTCAGAAAAACCATTCTCTTAAGAAATTTGAGGATCAGAAAGATAGAATAATAATATTTAGCCTTCTTCTTTGCTTTACAGATAATTTGCTGAATTCCTTGGAGTCATAATTGACACTTTGTGTACTAATGGAAGTTCAAAATCCTTGTATTTTAAAGATATCTATTGAAAAATCTGTGGACTTTAAAAAAGACATTTCTATATTTTTTTTTACTTGTTGACTGACTCAATTTGACTTTTTAGTTATTTCAGTGGCAAATGAATCTAATTTAAGTCAGCCTATTATTTTTTTTTCATGTTCTAGCTGAATAATTTACATGTTTTTTGTGGCATAGTTATTTTCTAACAAGTTGATGCCCATATCTGTATGAAAATGTAAGCAGCATCATTTTGATTGTATAAAAAGTTTGCCTTTGATTTTTCAAAATAACAACATACCTGAAACTCTAATTCACCACCCCAGTTTCATGGGGTTTGGTTTTTTAACTGTAAATGTATTTATAGTTTTCATATCAGTTTTTTTTAAGCTTCTGCTTATGTCTCCTTATTTTGGTAAATTGTAAAAACTCTTTAAAATGTTTTTGTAAATATGTAAAAACTCATGTATGGATGTATGAAAACCCTTGTTTTGTGAGTGTGTGTGTGTGTATGTATGTATGTGTTTGTGCGTGTGTGTGTTTGTGTATATATATATATTTATATATACACACACATATGTGGCTTTGCCTGGCCAAAGATTTTTAACTGTACAAATTTTTTTTGTATAATTTAAGTTTGATTACTGTAACAGTAATGTGACAAAATAAAACTGGGAAAGTTGTTTGAATTTTTATTACTGATTCCTTTACGTTGTGCTTAATTATAGTTTCTTTATGAATTTTTGATAGCTATTATACAAAGTGGTTTTATGACAAAATATTCCATTATATATTTGTGCCATAATTTTTGGCCATTTCCAATAGGAGAATACCTCATTAATTTCCAATTTGGGACTGTTACAAAAAGAACTTTCATAAATATTTTTGTACATATAGATTCTTTTCCTTTGATTTTTTTTTTTTTTGGGACGTAGTCCATTTATAATGTATCTGGATTGGAAGATATACACAGTAGGGTGTAAGCTTCTGGTCATAGTTGCAAATTACTTTCTGGAATAATGGAACCAATTAATAACTATCAGTAATACACTAATACTGCCCCTCCTCCACTTGTCATTTTCCTTTTTTGTCATCTTTATATGTCTGATAGGTGAGGTACAACCCAAAATTGCTTTAATTTTCATTTCTTCAGTGATTTAGAACATTTAATTTTCATATAATTGGTGATAGCTTTCACTTCTTTTGAAAACTTCTTCCTTTTTGTATCCTTTGACTATCTTTTGAGGAATTGCTTTTAGTCTTATAAATTTGAATCCATTTCTTATATATCTTGAAAATGAGAGCTTTATTCAAAGAACTTGTTGCAAAGATTTTCCAATTTATTTCCTTTATAATTTTTACATTAGATTTGCTTGTGCAAAAAAACCTTGTCCATTTTATGTGATCTTCTGTCACCTATTTAGTTATGAACTCTTCCCTTACCATGAATTTGATAGGTAATTTTTTTGGTTCTCTAATTCATGATAAATGTGAAGTATGGATCCATACCTAATTTCTGTCAGATTTCCAATTTTCTTTTCAGATAGTAAGTAGGCCCTTCCCTCAGTATCTGGAATGTTTGCAGATATTTTTACAACAGGCTACTGTGTTTGCTTCTGTGTGTTGTATCTAATCTCTTCTTTTGATAAATTTTTTCCTTTTTGGTCATTGCCAAATTATTTTAATGAATATTATTTTGAAGTACAGTTGGAGATCTAGTACTAATAATAGATACCATTCCTTCCCATTTCTTTTTTTCATCATAACCCTTGCAATTCTTGACCTTTTTTTTTTTCCCCTATGAATTTTTTTCCTAGGCATGTAAAATATTAGAGTTTGTTTTATTTCTGCAAAGAGCATTTTATAGTTACATTCAAATCATTCTTGATTTAATTTTGGAAAATCTTGGAAGATACACTCATGTATTTTGTAGCTTCTTTTTTTTCTTTGAATACAGTTTTCTTTTTAGGTTTTCTTGCTGGGTTTTGTTGGTTATGAGTATAAATACTGGTGATTTATATGGGTTCATCTTGTATCCTGCATCATTTAAAAAGTTTCTATTTCAGTTACTTTTTAGTTGATTCAGGTTCTCTAAGTACAATTATGTGTAAAAAAAATGATAGTTTTGTTTTCTCTTTGACCCTTAAAAAATTAGAATTTTGAGAAAAGTTTTGTTTTTTATTCCCCTATTAACTTGCAACCATTTCATAACCACATGACATTTCATTTATACAGATAAATTTACTTTTCTGTGCTTCTCTTGCTACCTACATTTCTATTAACAAATATATCTGCTCAATGTTGTTTTTTTTTTTTTTTGCTGAGGCAATTGAGGTTAAGTGACTTGCCCAGGGTCACACATCTTCTTTGAGGTTTATCTTTTCTTTTTTTTTTATTGAAAGCTTTTTATTTACAAAACATATGAGTGATTTTTCTACATTGATCTTTGCAAAACTTTTTTTTTTGTTCCAAGCTTTTCCCCTCCTTCCCCCTACCCCCCACCCCTAGATTACAGGTAATCTAATACATGCTAAATATGTTAAATTATATAACAAATCCAATATATGTATACATATCTATACAGTTATCTTACTGCACAAGAAACATCAGATCTAGAAAGAGAGAAAAAACAACCTAAGAAAGCAAACAAAATGCATGGAAATATTCACAGAAAGCGTTAAGATGCTGTGTTGTGGTTCATACTCAGTTCCCTCAGCCCTCTCTCTGGATGTATATGACTATTTTCATCACTGAACAATAGGAACTGGTTTGAATCACATTGCTGAAGAGAACCATGTCCATCAGAATTGATCATCGTATAGTCTTGTTGCTGTGTATAATGTTCTCCTGGTTCTGCTGATTTCACTCAGCATCAGTTCATGCAAGTCTCTCCAGGCCTCTCTGAAATCATCCTGCTGGCTGTTTCTTTTTTTTCTTCTTTTTTTCTTTTTTATTTGCAAAACATATGTATGGGTAATTCTTCAACATTAACCCTTACAAAGATTTCTGTTACAAATTTTTCCTCCCTACTCCCTACCCCTCCCCTAGATGGCAGAATATCCACTACATGTTAATTATGTTAAAATACATGACAAATCGAATATATA
Organism: Myrmecobius fasciatus; assembly: GCA_023553655.1. Taxonomy (NCBI): domain Eukaryota; kingdom Metazoa; phylum Chordata; class Mammalia; order Dasyuromorphia; family Myrmecobiidae; genus Myrmecobius; species Myrmecobius fasciatus. The sequence goes on along the minus strand of JAJPUD010008893.1, from coordinate 19,927 downwards.
TATATATATATACATACATATTTCCACACTTATTGTTGTTGTTCAAGAAAAGTCGTGTCTACAAGAAAGAAAAATCAGATAAAGGAAACACAATGCAAGCAAACATCAATCGAGAGCATGAAAATGTTATGTTGTGGTCCACATTTCACATCCCTCTCTCTGGGTGTATATGGCTCTCTTCAGTGAACAATTGGAAGTGGTTTGAAACATTTCATTGTTGAAGAGAACCATGTCCATCAGAACTGATCATCATATAATCTTGTTGCTGTGTATATTGATCTGGTTCTGCTCATTTCACTTAGCATAAGTTCATGTAAGTCTCTCCAGGCCTCTCTGAAATCGTCCTGCTGGTTGTTTCTTATAGAACAATAATATTCCATGATATTCATATACCATAATTTATTCAGCTATTCTCCAATTGATGGGCATCCTTTCAATTTTCAGTTTCTAGCCACTACAAAAAGGGCTGCCACAAACATTTTTGCACATGTGGGTCCCTTTCCCTCCTTTAAAATCTCTTTGGGATATAGGCCCAGTAGAAACACTGCTGGGTCAAATGGTATGCACGGTTTGATAACTTTTTGAGCATAGTTCCAGATTGCTCTCCAGAATGGTTGGATCCGTTCACAGTTCCACCAACTATGTATCAGTGTCCCAGTTTTCCCACATCCCCTCCAACATTCATCATTGTCTTTTTCTGTCATCTTAACCAATCTGACAAGTGTGTAGTGGTATCTCAGAGTTGTCTTAGTTTGCATTTCTTTGATCCAATAGTGATTTGAGCACCTTTTCATGTGACTAGAAATAGTTTCAATTTCTTCATCTGAAAATTGTCTGTTCATATCTTTTGACCATTTATCAATTGGAGCATGGCTTGAATTCTTATATATTTGAGTCAATTCTCTATATATTTTAAAAATGAGGCCTTTATCAGAACCTTTGAATGTAAAAATAATTTTCCCAGTTTATTGCTACCCTTCTAATCTTGTCTGCATTCATTTTGTTTGAACAAAAACTTTTTAACTTGATATAGTCAAACTTAAATATTTTGTGATTAATGATGATCTCTAGTTCTTCTTTGGTCACAAATTCCTTTCCCCTCCACAGGTCTGAGAGAACATCCTACATTGTTCTAATTTGCTTATAATATCATTCTTTATGTCTAGATCATGAATCCATTTTGACCTTATCTTGGTATATGGTGTTAGATGTGGGTCAATGCCTAGTTTCTTTCATACTAGTTTCCAATTTTCCCAGCAGTTTTTGTCAAATAGTGAGTTTTTATCCCCAAAACTGGGGTCTTCGGGTTTATCAAACACTAGATTACTATTGTCATTGAGTATTTTGTCCTGTGAACCTAACCTATTCCACTGATCCACTACTCTATTTCTTAGCCAGTACCAAATGGTTTTGGTGACCACTGCTTTATAATATAGTTTTAGATCTGGTACAGCTAGGCCACCCTCATTTGCATTTTTTTTCATTAATTCCCTTGAAATTCTTGACCTTTTGTTTTTCCAAATGAATTTTGTTGTTATTTTTTCTAGGTCAGTTAAATAATTTTTTGGGAGTTTGATTGGTATAGCACTAAATAAATAGATGAGTTTAGGTAGTATTGCCATCTTTATTATATTCGTTCGACCTATCCAAGAGCACTTGATATTTTTCCAATTATTTAAATCTGACTTTATTTGTGTGGAGAGTGTTTTGTAGTTTTGCTCATATAGATCCTGACTTTCCCTTGGCAGATATATTCCCAAATATTTTATACTATCGAAAGTTATTTTAAATGGTGGTTAAGGGACTTCTCAGGGTCACATATCTAGTAAGAAGCCGAGGCAGGAGTTGAATTTAGGTCTTCCTATTCACTTGATACCTCTTCAAATCAGTGCTGCTCTTCATATGCTTATTTTAAAATATATACAAAGTCACACAGTAGCCCCCTGATTTTTGGCTAAAATTTCTAAGATTCTTTATTTTCTGCTAGTTTGACTCAGCATCAGTTCATGTAAATCCTTTCAGACTTTTCTAAAATCAGCTTGTTCATCATTTATTTTTTATAGAGCAGTAATATTCCATTACTATCATGTACCACAACTTGTTCAGCCATTTCCCAATTCTATTTCCAGCAGTGTTGTTTCTGGCAGATGTTGCATCTAATTTCCATGATTGTATCAGTACTTCAAGTTTAGCCTTAAAGGAGAGAGAGGAGAATGTCTGTTTCTCTGTTTCTTCCTCTCTTTGTCTCTGTCTTTCCGTATTTATAAACTGAACAGGTAGTTTAATTTCATAAAAAATGAAAGTTGTAGAGGTCACAGTAAAAGTATACATGATTAGAATCTAATTCAGTAACCTAATGACCCTGTGTCACTTGGAAGGCCAATTCCTAAGCCTCATAGGATCATAGTGTTGGAGAGATTACTAATAAGCTTATCATACATTTCACCTCTGCACTTTTATTGTCAGGTCAAACAGCCAAGGGAGATCTTGTGCTGATCTTTCTGCTCTTGCTAATTTTTCTCTTGGCAAAAGCCAATGGCAGCTAGTAGTGCAACTGAAATCATCCTCTGGTCCTCACTGCAGCTACTGTCCAGCTGTTCTCCTAGGACCTCTGTGGCCTTATGAAATTAAGCATGGTCACCTGGACTCATCTACTTCCAGTTTGCTGCTAGTTGCCTGATAAGAAAAAAAAAAAAAAAAACATAAGCAAAAAAGGTGGCCTGTCAGGCACAGACATCGTTAGTGAGGACATGTTTGTAGCAAATGCTCAGGTAGGGTGAGGGGTGAGGCTTCCATCATTCCCCTCACCCATACCTCTGAATGGTTCTTATACTTGGAAACTGGAAAGAAAACTTTGTAGAAATGAGGAACTATGGGTATGAAACGCTGTTTATTTTATTTATTTATTTATTTATTTTTTGCTTTTTGCTAAGGCAATTGGGGTTAAGTGACTTGCCCAGGGTCACACAGCTAGGAAGTGTCTGAGACCAGATTTGAACCCAGGTCCTCCTGACTTCAGGGCTGGTGCTCTATCCACTGCGCCACCTAGCTGCCCCAAGCGCCACCTAGCTGCCCCTGAAACGCTGTTTATAATATCAACCTTGGATAACCAATAGATTAGTTTTGGTAGCTTTTGTTTTTGTTTGTTTTAAGATTGACAAAGGGTCACATAGCAATTGGCTAGCAAAATTCTCAAATATAGCTGGAATTGGGTTAAATGTAATTGGGAAATATTTAACAAAATTTTAAAAATGCAATGCCATATTCATTATGGTTGAGTCATTTTAGTTGTATCTGACTAATTCCATTTTAGAACTTTTTTTTGTTTTTGTTTTTGTTTTTGGAAAGATAGCCCACTTTACTTTGAAGACTTATTTTCCTGATTCCAAGCCTAGTACTCTATTCACTGTTCATCCTAGTTACCCCTGTATAATGTTAATTTGTGGTTTTCAAAATTAAGCTATGGACTAAATTATGTTATGATGGATAGAGTGCTGACCATGAAGTCAAGAGGACCTGAGTTCAAATCCAACCGACACTTATTAGCTGTGTGACTTTGGGTGCCCACTTGGCTTTCCTCATTTGTAAAGTGATCTGGAGAAGGGAATAGCAAACAGTATCTTTGCCAAGAAAATCCCAAATTGTGTCACAGAGTCCTGTATGAATGTAACAACAAGAACAACAAATACAAGCATTGTTATCAAGAATTGGCTGGGTCACATCCCAACTCTGGGCCAGACTTACCAAAAAATAGTGCCAACTGGGTTCATTTTCTACTTATGTTATCCTGGGCAAGTCATTTACTTCTTTTTGCCTCAGTTTCCTCATCTGTAAAATGAGCCAGAGAAAGAAATGGCCAACCACTCCAGTACCTTTGCCAAGAAAACTCCAACTTGGGTCATCAAGAGTTGGACACCACTAAAATAGTCTGAAACTGAACAGCAACTACACAGACTTACCTGCATGAATTGCCCTCGATCCTTTGTTTTTGTTCATTTACCTTGGCAAACAAGATAGACTGAGAGTTTAATAATGAGAAAATTGACCATGTTCAGGAATGAGCTCTGAAAAAAGATTTGAACTTTTAGGGAAGTTATACTTGCTTTCCCTTTGTGTCTCCCAGAATGCTGCAAGGTAGGGTGTGGGGAGGGAATTTTTCTCTCACCTACTGATAGTGGTATCTTGCAGAAGCTCATGATAGGAGCCATATACTTGCATGCCACCTGAAAGAGAAATTTAAGGAAAGGGGAATGGGGGTGGAAAGTGGGCAAACTTTGAATTCTTTAGGAGTACATGATCCCAAAACTTAGCCTTCTAGCAGAGAAGGGAGATTTCTGGGATAGCACCATTGTTTGAGAGTTGCCTAAATTCAAGAGTTCCTGAGTTCTGGAAGTCCAGGTGTTAGATTTTCAAGAGAGAGAAAAAAGATCCTTGATGTATTTCCTTTATGCCCTAGCCAAGGATTTCATAAAATTGTAGAATCATACATATGGAACTTGAAAGGACCTCAGGCCATTTAATTCAACCTTATCATTTTAGCGATGAGAACATTGAATTCAGAGAGATAAAATTACTTGCTCTACATCTCACATATTAGTAAGTAAATTTAGTTGGGAGCTGGATGCTGGCCATAGGATCATAGATTTAGGGGTGAAAGAGACCTTTGAAGTCACCTAATTCAATAGTTTTCTCATTGAGGAAACAGAAGGCCCACAGAGGTTAAATTATTTGACCATTGTCATGTCGGTACTAGCTGGCAGTGCCAGGATTTGAGACCCAAGCCATTGCTTTCCACTTTGGCTTACTGCTTTCTCTACATCATTCCTTTTCAAAGCCTATGGTCTTCCTCTATCATTTCAGCTAAGTTTGAAGCTAGAAGTGGACATTAGCTAGAAAGTAACTAGTGAAACTGCAACACTTGTTAGATATGTAAGACTAGCTGGAGAATGCAAAAACATTATTGGCCCCCAAGCCCACAGGTTTGAAGATGTGAAGATCCCTACCTGCCCCTTCCCCCAATTGGCATACTATGTGCCAATTGCCATGCAAAATGCTGTGCCCTAATTGTGTTCTCTGGGTGATTATAGAAAATCAACATTACTAGGGCTTCATGAGTTAACAGTTCTAGAATAGGGTCCCCATAGAGGATTATTTATAAATATGAGTTGAGAGGGGCAATAGGATACATTTAAAATGTAAGAGTTATTATTTTAGCTCCAAATGGATGATTATTCCATTGAAGAAAGCTCTCAATGTTTTTACTAATAGATATCCTTTCTCAGCTATGTTTCTTGCAAAGATGGTACTACAAGAGATGATCTGTGCAACTGCTTAATCATCATCATGTTGATTTCTCTTTTCATCAATATACATCCTGTTTCAAAAGCAAAGAAATGATGAACAAGAACCCCTTGGGTGAGAGTATCACTTGAGTTCGTTTTGATCCAGCTTTATGCATGTTGATTCATCCTTAGAAAGTACAAGTAGTGCAATTAGTACAATGCAGCTGCCTATGAAATCGGACATGACCCATTGATTTCTGTGCATTGATTTCTGTGGAAACTAATGGACCATAAGAAAAGCCACAGAATCTAAATGAGCATCCACATCACACCAATAGAAAGAGAAGTTCCTCATTTGTTTCAGTAAATATAATTGTCCAAAAGGGGTTGGCCAGCAGTGGCCTTGGCCCTTTGTCTATAAAGAAACAATTAACAGGACAGTTGAAGTCTCCAAAGGACATGCAAAGCCTTAGGGGGTGGCTGGGTTAGACTTCACTTGGCAAAATAAATGTGACTATTCTGGCTTGGGGCCCTGTGACCATCTGGTCAGCCTGCTTTTTTGCTGGCACTGGGTACTCAATATTCTTGCTAACCAGGTTCTTACAGGTCTTCTTGTATTGTCTTGATGGTTTTACTCTTCCAAACTTAAGGCTATACATTCCAGAAAAAACTTATGAGACCAAACACGCTGGCCTGCAGCATACATAATCAAACCATGATGTCCTAAAAGCTTGAAAAGTGCTTCCTGTCCCACAAGGTAAGTAAGTAGCTGGCAAATAGACTGCTTCACTTAAGAGCAAGTGGGAGTGAACAATGTACTTTGGAATGATGAAATAGAATTTTAAATACCCAGAAAATAGAATGAATGAATTTGTGTGCAGAATCTTTGGGAGAGTGGGGGGCACAATTTTGGAACAAGTGGCACATGAATCAGTATACTATATACAACATTGAATAAATGTCAGATAATATTGATTAAACAAGTAATAATTATTCTTGTTTAAGGAGAAATTGAAAAAAATTTTAGGATGTGGTTTATTTCAAATGGTCCATTTTTAAAAAAATGAATGGCATTATGCTATTTACTTTTCCATGATTTTTCTCTATATTCTCCACTCTCACCTTCCCAACCCTCCAAATCTTTGTAACAAGGAAAAATAATCAGAGAAAACATCAACACAGCAACTGTGTCTGTCTGCAGCTAGTGCATTCAGTGCTCATGGTCATCTGGGCTTTGAATTTAGTATTTGCAATTATTCAGAGTTCAATTGCCTCTTCATGGTGTTTTTATTTATATTTTATAGTTATATATGATCTTCTAGCTTTGCTTTTTCCATTTTGGGTCAATTCATACAAATCTTTCTGCTTCTCCAAATTCCTCATATTCATTGTTTCTTAAAGCTCATATGCTACCATATATAGAAATATCCCCCAAACAATAAACACTCATTTTGTTTGCTGCTTAAAAATATTTTATTGATGTTCTTTTTTTATATCTTTATTATTCTTAATGACTGCTGCTTCACCATCTTCTCCTGTGCCCTAAAACCATTTCTTGCAACACAGTTAAAGTAAGCAAAACAAATTAACACAGTGACTGTGTTTAACAATTTATATCTCATATTCCACTGAGAGGAGAGAGGCACAATTCACTGTCAACCTTCTGAAATCCCAATTGAGCATGGTATTGCTCAGAGCTTTTATGTCTTTCCTTGTTTTTTCTCTTTTTTAGTTGATATTGTGCTCTTGATTCTTTTTACTTTGTTGATTTCAGATCATATGTTCTACCAGGTCTTTAATTTTTCACATGTCTTTTCATATGATGCAACAATATTCCAATTACATTCATATACATACATCTTTTCATAGTGCAACAGTATTCCAAATACATTTATATACATACAATTTATCCATTTTCTGATCAAGCATTGCCAATTTTGTTTCTAGCTTTTTCCTACCACAAAAGTTCAGCTATTGGCATATATAGGACTTTTCCTTTTGGTTTTATTTGGGATTATAAACCAAGCAGTACAATTCCTTTGTTAAAGTGTGTGAAGTTTAGTAACTTTTTTCCCCTCATAATTAATCATTGCTTTCTAGAATGGTTGGAATTGATCAAAATTCAAATTAAAAATATAATCAGAAAAAGTTTTAAATAATATTTTTGGCTAGTAGTGTGACACTTGTTCAGGGTTACTTTCCTAAAGTGGAACTCACAATTTAAGTCCAAGCAGGGGGTGACTACTAGCTACATAGGTTCAAGATACTCTGTGGGTCTGAACTCCTAAAATTCTGGTGTCCAGGATCCTATTGGTATTTTTACTTCTGTCTGCTAGAAGACAAAGCTCAAAACAAAGACAGTAACCAAGATTACATAGTAAGAATAGCAGTCGAAAAACATTGCCTCAGTATACCTGAGTACAATTTCCCACAAATATAGTATTGGGGAAAGGAGTGGGCTATCTGAAGTATAGTGGTAGTAAGTCATATGTATAGGAAACAGATTCCCTACATATGTGGTCAAGGTAACTCACTTCTCTGCCACTGAAGGGTCCTGATGTCCTTTGTCTTCTTATAGTATCCTCATGTTACTGGAGGCAGTGTCTCTGATGAGCAGGTTACTCTTTTGGGTTGCCTGGGCTATTCCTTTCTGCATCTTGTCAAGACTAATTCTTCTTGAATTCACAGTTAGTTCTCCTCTGCCACCAGGAGTCATATTTCTCAAAGCTTTCTTCATTGATTTTCTTCTTGACTCTCTGAGCCTGTTTCTTGTTGAGTGTAGTATCTTCTACTAGGTGAATAGCTCCAAGAGATTATAATTGATGAAAGATGGGGAGAGAAAGAGCAAGAAATCCTCTGTGCTGTCCTTAGTGAGAGAAAGGGACACAGAGAAAGAAAAAAGATCAATATCCTTTCAAGAGTTGGGCTCTTCCTCCATATGAGCTTCTTTGCTGCCAACCCACAAAGCTTTCCTACTTCGATTATCTGTCTCCACAGCTAGCAACCTGGCTTTTTAAAGTCCATCAAGGGACATGGCTAATTTTTATCTAGATAGTGGGAAGCCGTCCTCCACTTCTATCAGTCAGAGAAAACACATTTTGTAAAGAGTTGAGGGAATGGGAAGGATACACAAGGTTTATACACTTCATTTAATATATTAGGTAATGCCTCATTGTCTCTATTACTGGCTCCTATAATTTCATCAGCTGAGTTGGGGAGGAAATATATTAAATAGACCATTCCAGTATAGTAGGAAAAAGAAACACATAACCCTTGATTACCATGCTCATTATAAATCAGTGTACTAATTTTCTCTTTTTAATATGGACATGGAATTTTGTATAAATTGTCAGAAAAAGTTGCTGTGGGTGGGCATTGCTTAAATCTTTTTCTTTATCACAAGGAAAGAGTGTCCAAAATGTCCAAGATTGTGGTGTAAAAAAAAAAAAGCAATAATAAAAACTTTTAAGGGAATCAAACGAATCATGTACATAATAACTACAACTTATAAAGTCACCATCCTATAAGACAACAAATTTCTAGTCTATTACAGTTGTCAATGGTAGTATCAAACTATCAAAGGAAAATCCTTTGTCTTAACCAATAAACTATCCTTTGGGGGACTGTATACTTTGAGTATTTGCTGGGAAGTGTTTGCTGTGTGAAAACAATGTATCAATCTACTAAAACTGCAAATAAATGTTAATTCTTTTCCCCAAATGAATGTGTCTTGTTACTCTGAAGATCTTTTGAGAAACCAGGGAATGAATGAAAAGAAATCACCTAAAGTAATTATCCTATAAGGTATAAAGGATCAGAACTTTCCAAGTAAATGTCTTCCTTGGGGAGGCCATAAATATTTAGGAGGCAGGGGGGGGCAGCCAGGTGGAGCAGTGGATAGAGCATCAGCCCTGAAGTCAGGAGGACCTGAGTTCAAATCTGGTCTCAGACACTTAACACTTCCTAGCTGTGTGACCCTGGGCAAGTCACTTAACTTCAATTGCCTCAGCAAAAATTTAAAAAAAAAATATTTAGAAGGCAGGCTAGTGTCTAATAAATTATATCACCAATCAAATCCTTAAACTCACTTAGCCCTTTAAATATTAAAAACATTGTAGCCAGAGATGATTCTAATAATGACAATTTACAATTACTGTAAAATTTATAAAGTTTAGGGCAGCTAAAAAAAAAAAGGTGGTGCAGTGGTTAGAGCACCAGCCTTGAAGTCAGGGGGACCTGAATTCAAATATGATCTTGGGCACTTAGCACTTCCTAACTGTGTGACTTTGGGCAAGTCACAACTCCAATTGCCTCAGGGAAAAAAATTTATAAAGTTCTGTCCTCACAACAACTTTGCAGGGTGGAATCCCAATTTGGAGCTGAAGACAATGAGAATTTAAGAGGCTAAATGACTTGGCCTGAGTTAATGGCTAGATAGAATCTGATCCACGATTCAATCCCAGATCTTCTAACTTTGAAATTGGTAATACTTTTTCTTTTTTTCTTTTTGCTGAGGCAATTGAGGTTAAGTGACTTGCCCAGGATCACACAGCTAGGGAATGTTAAGTGTCTGAGACCAGATTTGAACTCAGGTCCTCCTGACTTCAGGGTTGGTGCTCTATCCACTGCACCACCTAGCTGCCCCTTGTGTGTTATTTCTGAACTGCATATATGTAAACAAAAATGAATATTACCATATATACAAAGAACAAAAAAGATTATATGTGGAACCATGGATCTTCATTGTACATAATTACATAATCACTCTGGATCTTAATTTCCTCAGCTATAAAATGGAGGAAATTAGACTAGGTGACCATTGAAGTCCCTTCCATATGTAAATTTATGATTTAGGATCCCTGGTTGGATTTATGGAAGGGCATAGCTTCTCTACCTTCTTTCATTTAATCAGGGAGAATGTTGGGCTTGTAGGTTTTCTTTTTTCTTTTTTTCAGTAAAAGATCCTTTATTACAAAATTAACAGCTCTCTTGAAAAAATTAAACTGCTTAAATATAATATTTATTTCTTTTCTTTTTTAACAACTTTTTTTAGTTCCATTTTTTTCTCTTTCTCCTCCCACTGAGAAGGCAAGAAAATCACAACCATTACAAAAACCAAAACTCACTACAAATAGTCATACAAAACAATTTTTTGCATTAGCTATATTCCATCTCCTACCCCCCAAAAGAAGCAAGGATATAAAAAGAGAACAAAAATTATTGTATTTTCAAGGAAAGAAAGGGGTAGCTTGACTCTAATAATTTTTTGTAATAACTCCTTTGTTCCTTTGTGATGTTTTCCTGCTTCTCTACCTCTTCCTTCTGAATCCTTTCCTTATTATACTTATCAAAAAATAGAACTGTAAATTTTGTAATAAATAAAGGATCTCTAACTGAAAAAAAGAGAAAAGCAAAAGTCCTAGTTTCTCCCTGATTAAATGAAGGAAGGTAGAGCAGCTCTCTCCTTTCATAAATCCAATCAGGGATTATAGGATACTTATCAATATTTCAGAGAGCATAGAAAAATTGTCTTTCTTATGAGTTGTTCTGTGGGTTGTCTTTTTCGCCCTGGAAATTTCACAGAATTTCAAAGCTAGAAGGGACCTCAGAGATTAGAGAGTTACACCTATACCTGAATAGGAATCCTCTGTAATATCACCTATAAGTGATGGTCTGTGCATCTCCTGAGGAGTTACTCATGACTTCTGTAGGTAGCCCCTTCTGCTTTGGTACAGCACCAATTATTTTTTATTTGTTTGCTTTTTTTCCCCATGCAGTTGGGGTTAAATGACTTGCCTAGGCTCACACAGCTAGGAAGTGTTTAGGATTTGAGGCTGGATTTGAACTCCGGTCCTCTGATCTTCAAGGCTGGTGCTCTATCTGCTGTGCCAGCTAGCTGCCCCTGAACTTTTTAAAAGTAATCAAAAATTGTACTTGTTTTTCTTTCTGTCTGAATGTTAATTCAACTTAATGAGCATTTGTAGAGTCCCTTCTATGTGCCACAAACTATGCTCTGCACTCGAAATACAAAGAAAAAAAATTCTCTTCTTCCCAAGAATTTGTATTTACACACACACACACACACACACACACACACACACACGCACATTTTATACTGAACTGTTGGTATGTTTCCCCTAAATAAAAAAATATATGTATGAACACACATATGTACATGCATGTTTATAACACATATATACATACACATGTATATATGTATATACACAGAGTAATATAAAATAATTCCTTTTGGAGAGGGAAGACAATTAACAGCTGGAAAGATTAGTAAAGATTCTCTGTAGGAGAAGTGTGCTTTGAAGGAAGCTTTTAAGAGGTAGAAATGAGGAAAGAAAACATTTCAAATATAGAGGCTAGGCTATGCAAAGATCTATGTCTTAAGGCAAGAGATGAAATAAAGTAAGCTAGTTTGTCTGGAATGAAGAGTGCAGAAGGAAAATAATGTGATATCAGTTTATAATGATAGACGGCAGTAAGATTATAAGGGATTTTAAGTTCCAGACAGATTTCTTATGTTATCCTAGGAAACCATTGAAGCTTTTTGAGCAAGGGGATGACATGGTCAGACTTGTGTTTTAAACATATTAATTTTTAAAATCTATATGTTAATGGATTGGAAATGAAAGAAACTGGGGTCAAGGGCACCAATGAAAAGATTGTTGCAATAGTACAGGTGAGAGGAGATAAGGACCTGAACTAGGGTGTTAGCTGTGGGAGTAGAGAAGAGGTGAATATGTAGAAATAGAAAGCAGAATGAGGTGAATGTAGAAGTAGAATTAACAGGAAGAAAAGAAACAAGCATCCATTATGTTCCAGGCTCAGAGCTAAGTACTTTACAAATATCTCATTTGATTCTTAGTTCTATCTAACTTATTTTGTGATAGTGGTCTTGTGAACCCAAGTATAGTACTTTACATTTATCCCTATCAAATTTTACTTTCCTAGATTTTAGCAGATTTTATTTATCACAAGTACAGTCAATGTGTTTGCTCAAGATTCCTAATTTTTCTAGAGAAACACAGCATGTTCCCATCTCTGGAATAGGTCAATGAATTTTCCAGAGTTTCCATTACTAAAACATCTCCATTGATCCAGTCCTGTGTCTATTGTTTCTTTTTGTGGCTCTATAGTCTTACACTACTTGTACTGCTAATTTGATCTGGGCATGAGAGACCTTCAGTCATTTAGTCCAATTTCTTCATGTTACAAATGGGGAAAACTGAAGCAAAGAAAAGTGGAATTGCTTGCTTATGGTCATAGAGCCAGTTAGTCACAAAGTTGGGATCAGTACCCAAATTTATGTGGACATGGTTGGGAGTTGGAAGAGAAAAAAGTTAGAGGAAAGAATAAAATATGATTCCAATATTGTTCCTCAAGTGGCAGGCATGTAGACCATTCTCCAACTGTACAAACTCTTTCTTTCCTATATCCTAGTAGCTCTAGCTTTTTCATTAAAACTGTCACTAATACTTAGGAAATTATTATATTTCCTTCTCTCCTTATTAATGAATATGTTAGTTATGGAATCAAGTAAGGGGCTTACGTTTGAAGGAGAAAATCAATCAAGCAACAAATATTGGCAAATACCTAGTAACTGCAAGACACTAAATGCCAGGGAGAAAAAAATAAAGGATAATTTTGCCTTTAAAGATCCTACAATTTAGTTGGAGAGACTAGATATACTGATAAAAAGATACCTAATTTCATGAGTTAGTATGTAATAATTTAATGAGGAATATTGACCACTGCAGTAAGTAAAGTCAGGGGATTGTGAGCCATGAGCTGGGAAGTGGTGAGGAAAGACTTCATTGAGGTGAAGGACAATGCGGAGGTCCAGCCTCCACGGGGAACTAGGTTCTTGAATGGAGGGTTGGAGTCGGTGAAGTGGAACAAGAGACAGCACACTCTATGGCGTGGTCAAGTTCGATTTATTGGCAAAAGCTTGTTCAAATTATTCAAGAAAGCCTGTGATTTTTATAGTCTTACAAAGTTAGAGTTGATTAGAGATAGGACAATTATTTGGCTAGGATTACAAGATTTTCTTGGGGCCCAGAAATTCCCAGGACCCCAGGTGCAATGCTTCTTAGAAAAAAAGAATGTACAGAATAAATTCATCAAACAATATAACAATAGTGAAACTTTAACTAAAGGTAAATGTACTGTGTGGTCATCATGTCATATCTGGCAGAACATGAGCTTCTCTAAAAATGTCACATTTACTTATTCCAAGACTCATACAATGCTTTTTAATTTTTTCACGTGGTCGTAAGATTTTTTAGAATAGAAAAATTTTTTTCTCAAGGACTTATTTCCCTCAGCCCATTTATTAATCACTCATACAATAGCTTGTTTTGTGTAGGGGTCAGTAAACCATGCAATGGCCTACTTTTCTTACTTTTTTCCCATGACTTACTTGCTACCAATGTGTCCATCTATCACTGATGTTTACTGTTCTTTTCATCATATCATTATTTATGTAAGCTCGGCATAGGGGAGTGAAGAACCAGGTTGATTGAATTTGGAATTGTTTCAAACAAGAGGGAGTAACTGGAGATTTCTTTTGGAGTTTTTGGGGAAAGCTGTCAATTTCCCAAGTTTCCCAGTCTCTAAGTTTGTTTAATGCTTCACTAGTAAAGAAACCTTTCATGTTTAGGCAGAAAGTACAAAGGGGCTTTTTTGGGGGTGAAGGGCTTCGTGCTCACCTCATTGTGATGGATGGGTATATACATACAGCTATGCTAAGAACTCCTAGGACAGAAATTAAGCAAATAATCATTAACTAAATGTATCCCTGAATGCTTAGTTCTGTAGGGGCTTCTTCATGTTGCCTTGCACATGAGGGTCAAGACCTTGTGGAGACCTTGTCATTCCACGCAGGGTTCTTGGCCTTGCACACATGGGGGGAGGTGGGGGTCAGGCCCTGTGGAGACCTTGTCATTCCATGCAGGGTCCTTGACTCCCAGCATGCTCCCAGCAGGACAAGATTCAGATAAAAGAAGGCATCAAAGGTAGAGAGTTTAGCAATCAATAGTGCAAACCCAGAAATATTTGGAAGGCACAGAAGATTTTTTAGTAAAGCTAAAGTGCAGGGTTCATGGAGAATAATAGAAGATGAAATCTGAAAAAGTAGATTGGACTTTTTCCAGGTTTCAGAATATTTGTAGAAACAAATTTTTTAATTGTTCTCCTAGTTGAAGAGTTCTACAATGACATATAACCCTATTTGGGAGAAACTATTTTCATTAATCAGAAATCACAAAATATCAGCAATAGAACAGACCTTAACATTCTATCTGGTATTTGAGACTTTGAAAATCATTGCCCATCATTATACTTTCCACTGTAGCATGCTTTTCTGTGAATACTGTTATTTTGTGAACATGTGTGTGTTGCAGACACAAATATTTGAACATGGGAGACTGGAACTTGTTGGGCAGCATTCTGGAGGAAGTCCACTTCCATTCAACCCTAGTGGGAAAGATCTGGTTGACCATCCTGTTCATTTTCCGGATGCTGGTGCTTGGAGTGGCAGCAGAGGATGTCTGGGATGATGAACAGTCAGCATTTACCTGTAACACCCGACAGCCTGGCTGCAGCAACATCTGCTATGATGGTGCTTTCCCCATTTCTTTGATCAGGTACTGGGTTTTACAGATCATCTTTGTATCTTCTCCCTCTCTGGTATATATGGGCCATGCACTTTATAGACTCAGGGCCTTTGAAAAGGAGAAGCAGAGGAAGAAAGTACAACTTCGAGCCCAGCTGGAGGAACCTGAACTTGACCAGGAGGAGTACCAAAGAATAGAGAGGGAACTGAGGAGATTAGAGGAACAGAGGAAGGTACACAAGGCACCCCTAAAAGGATGCCTGCTGCGTACTTATATTCTGCATATCTTGATCAGATCTGTTTTGGAAGTAGGGTTCATGATAGGGCAGTATATTCTCTATGGATTCCAAATGCACCCCCTCTACAAATGTAGTCAATTTCCTTGTCCCAATTTAGTGGACTGCTTTGTGTCCAGGCCCACAGAGAAAACCATTTTCATGTTGTTTATGTACAGTATAGCGGCTATCTCCTTGTTCTTTAACATTTTGGAGATATTTCACTTGGGAATCAGAAAAATCATGAAGGCATTATATGGAGGGTCTAGTAGAGATACTGAAAGGGAACTGTGCCACTTAAATCGAAATTCAGTGATCCAGCCCTGTGTAACTCACTCTTTATTGCATGAGAACATTGCTTTGTTCCAGCCTGTTCAACCCATCTGGCCAGAGCGGCAAGTATTTGGGATTGATAATACAGAGCATAAACCAGCCTGGCAACCCAATCAGCACAACCAGTCTGAGGGAGCCTTTCCACTTGGCAAAAAGAACTGGTCCAGGAGGGATCAGCATCACAGAATGCTGCAATTCAGCTCTGTTTGTCCCCAGGACCTTGATTGTTGTGTCCAGTACTTTCAACAGTGCAAACATCAGCACCAAGGACAGCACCCACGATCTTCTTTCAACAGGGCGGGCATTCTTTCCAGACCACAGCTATGCAACCTTGCAGATTGCCCTTCGTGCACATTGCATCCTGGGGAACAATCCCAGAATCTTTGGAACCCAACAAGAACCTCAGTAGATCTGACTACTCACTGCAAGACTAGTAAGGATAGTATGAGAGAGTGTTTTGACTCAGCGGAGAGAGGGTCTCATCCAGGTAGCCGCAAAGCCAGTTTCCTATCCAGAACTTCAGAAAGCTCTTATTCCCGGCATAGCCCTGTCTCTGATGTTCAGCACTGGGGAGATGACAGTGCCTCCAGTTCTCCACCTCTACCTTCAGACTCTGGGCGCAGAATGTCAATGACAAGTAAAGACCAGAAGGCCCCTGCTTGTGTAAGGTATAGCCTGCTTGTGTAGCTTTCACCACACCTGGATGCTCTAATGGTCCCCTAAGCAAATACTTTCTTCATTGTCTTTCTCAGGGCTACCTTTTCACATCTTCCATCTGAAAAGGCATAATGATGGGGAGACGGAGAGAACAGGAGAGAGATGGGAGGGAGAACATGTGTCTTTTTGTGGAATCATTTATCCTCGAGTCACTTTAGTCTTATAGAAAAAGGAGTATGTTCATGTATATGAGCAAGAAGTCATACCATATGAATATCTCTGCATCTTAAAACAATCTTCTACAAATATTTAACAATAAAGATTTAGTAAATTTTAAAAAATAAAATGTAACTAGTTTCCTTTATTTTATGACCAAAGAGAGAAAAGAAAATCTCTTTTCCTTTTGACCTGGACATTAAACAAGAGAAATATTAGACAAATTCTGCCCCCCGAAAAAGCCATAGTTAGATAAGGAAGTTTCATTATTAAAATGATCCCAAGTATGAATCAATGGATTGTAGATTTAGAGTTAGGAAACTCCTGGCTTAGTAACCATCTTGTCTTGAGAATCTTCCCTCAATTAAGAATAACTCATTTCTTATCTTCTCTATCCAGTTGCTCTAAATTTACATAAAGAGCAAATATGTCTTGCGGTTAATGTCTTATCTACATCACTGGATGATTTCTGCCACCTAGAGACCATTGATGGTAATACCAGTTGAACATGGACTATAAATGGCCATTTATTTCTGTTTATACTTGCATATTTAGCAAGGCAATTTTTGTTGTTCCTTCTTTCCTTTTCTGGGAGAGTGGGTCACAAAGCATATTTCTTTGTTTATTCCTTCCTTCTCCCCCTCCAAGCTTTCAAAACATTCTTTTTGTTTTTATATTACTTTAGATTCTGAATACAGCCCTTCTCTCCTACCCAGTGAGTCACTCCTTGTTACAATATAAAAGAGTTAAGGGAAACTAACCAACTCATATGCTAAGTCTTATATTCTATGCAATTTCACATGCATAGTGTTCCATCTCTGCAACAAAGGACCGTCTTCCCTTCATTCTGGGGAGCTGCCTTTCTTATGATTTCTACTACTCATGGAATGTTGAGGAAGGACTAGCATCTGTGCTGTGTGGGTTGCTGAGCCCTTTACAGAGGTTTTCATCCACTTTTGGTATCTATTTGTCAACCAACTCACACATGAGGTTCCAAGAAGCTGTAGCATGGGCATTGGTAAAACCATCTTGGCAGATGGGCTAAACCAGTTTTGAGGGGAACTGACTAGTCTCAAACCTTCAGTGGGTTAGTGGAATGATTACCCTAAGTAGGTGAAGACTTCCCTTGGGTGGAATGAGTAGATGAGAACAATTTGTTCCAGTGGCAATGAAGGCTGAAGCAGGTGCTGTGGAATGCTTAAAACTTGGTCAGATATCAAATATGTTATCCACTGCATCCCAGGCCATTTCCAGTCATCTTGACTTTCATCCTGCCACTGGATTTTGATGACTCTAGGAAGGAGAGTGGGGCTGATGATTTTGTACAACTCTGCCTCACTTAAATCCAATTCACAGGCAATTCATCACCCTATGATGTCATTGGTCCTCTTTGAAAACAAAGGACATACAACAAGAAGTACTCATGGAAAGCAGTAAGACAGGGCTGAAAACTTAACATGCTTGAGGATCTGGATACTTCTTACAGGTAGGATTTTATTTTGTGACCTTGGGAAAACATATATATATATCTATCTTCATCTCCTTTTGCTCTTGTAGCAAAGCTTTTCAATTTTACATAACATTTTGGTTTTTTACTTGATTTTTTCAAAATAGTTTCTATTTGATTTTCTTTTACAATCCAGAAGGCATATGGCAATTTGGTTCTACCTCTGGTATCATTTTTTAAATTAAAACTTTTTATTTCAAAACACATGCATGGATAAATTTTCAACATTGACCCTTAGAAAACCTTGTGTTCCAAATTTCTCCCTCTTTCCCCCCACCCCCTTCCCAGATGGCAAGTAATCCAATATGTGTTAAACATATTAAAATATATGTGAAATCCAATATATGTATAAATATTTATACAATTATCTTGCTGCACAAGAAAAATCAGGTCAAAAAGGAAAAGAAAAATGAGAAAGAAAACAAAATGCAAGCAAACAACAACAAAGAATAAAAATGCTATGTTGTGGTCCACACTCAGTTCCCACAGTCCTCTCTCTGGTGTAGATGGCTCTCTTCATCAATAAGATCATTGAAACTGGCCTTAATCATCTCATTGTTGGAAAGAGTCACATCCATCAGAAGTGATCATCATATAATCTTGTTGCTGTGTGTATAATGATCTCCTGGTTTTGCTCATTTCACTTAGCATCAGTTCATGTAAGTCTCTCCAGGCCTCTCTAAAATCATCCTCCTGATAGTTTCTTATAGAACCATAATATTCCATAACATTTATATACCATAACTTATTCAGCCATTCTGTAAGTGATGGACATCCATTAACTTTTCAGTGACTACAAAAAGTCACTACAAAAAGGGCTGCCACAAACATTTTTGCACATGTGGGTCCCTTTCCCTCCTTTAAGATCTCTTTGGGATATAGGCCCAGTAGAAACACTGCTGGGTCAAAGGGTATGCACAGTTTGATAAGTTTTTGAGCATAGTTCCAGATTGCTCTCCAGAATGGCTGGATCCATTCACAGTTCCACCAACAATGTATCAGTGTCCCAGTTTTCCCACATCCCCTCCAACATTCATCATTATCTTTTCCTATCATTTTAGCTAATGTGAGAGGTATGTAGTGGTATTTCAGAGTTGTCTTAATTTGCATTTCTCTAATTAATAGTGATTTAGACTATTCATATGACTAGAAATGGTTTTAATTTCTTCATCTGAAAATTGTTCCTATTCTTTGACCATTTATCAATTGGAGAATGGCTTGAATTCTTTTTCTATTTATAATTTTTTTATTAAAGCTTTTTATTTGCAAAACATATGTATGGGTAATTCTTCAACATTAACCCTTACAAAGCTTTCTGTTACAAATTTACCCCCCCCACCGCCCTGCACCTGTGCCCGGGGTGGGGGGTGTTGCGGGGGGGGTTATGTTAAAATACTTCGCAAATCGAATATATGTATACATATTTCCAAACATCATTTTTGTGCAAGAAAAATCGTGTCTACAAGAAAGAAAAATCAGAGAAAGGAAACACAATGCAAGCAAACATCAATAGAGAGGATGAAAATGTTATGTTGTGGTCCACATTTCACATCCCTCTCTCTGGGTGTATATGGCTTTCTTCACTGAACAATTGGAAGTGGTTTGAAACATTTCATTGTTGAAGAGAGCCATGTCCATCAGAATTGATCGTCATATAGTGTTGTTGTTGCCGTGTATAATGATCTCCTGGTTCTGCTCATTTCACTCAGCATCAGTTCATGTAAGTCTCTCCAGGCCTCTCTGAAATCATCCTGCTGGTCATTTCTCACAGAGCAATAATATTCCATAACATTCATATACCATAATTTATTCAGCTATTCTCCAATTGATGGGCATCCATTCAGTTTCCAGTTTCTAGCCACTACAAAAAGGGCTGCCACAAACATTCTTGCACATGTGGGTCCCTTTCCTTCCTTTATGATTTCTTTGGGATATAAGCCCAATAGAAACACTGCTGGGTCAAAGGGTATGCACAGTTTGATAACTTTTTGAGCATAGTTTCAAATTGCTCTCCAGAATGGCTGGATCCATT
>JAJPUD010008892.1:71093-82023 GCA_023553655.1 Myrmecobius fasciatus | reverse complement strand
TATCAGAACCATTAAATGTAAAGATGATTTCCCAATTTGATGCTTCCTTCCTAATCTTGTCTGCATTAGTTTTGTTTGTACAGAAATTTTTAAATTAATATAATCAAAATTATCTATCTGGTGTTCAATTAAGAGTTCCAGTTCTTCTTTGGACATAAATTTATTCCATCTCCACAGGTCTGAGAGGTAAGCTATATTACGTTCCTCTAATTTGCTTAGAATATCACTCTTTATATCTAGATCATGAACCCATTTAGATCTTATCTTGGTATGTGGTGTTAGGTGTGGATCAAGCCCTAATTGCTTCCACACTAGTTTCCAATTTTCACAGAAGTTTTTGCCGAATAGTGAGTACTTATCCCAAAAGCTGGGGTCTTTGGGTTTATCAAACACTAAATTGCTAAAGTTATTGCCTAGATTGTCCTGATCCTATCCTATGCCACTGATCGACTACTCTATTTCTCAGCCAGTTCCAAATGGTTTTGATGACTGCTGCTTTATAATATAGTTTTAGATCTGGTACAGCAAGGCCACCTTCATCTGCCTTTTTTTTTTTCATTAATTCCGTTGAAATTCTTGACCTTTTGTTCTTCCAAATGAACTTTCCTACTATTTTTTCTATATCTGTAAAATAATTTCTTGGAAGTTTGATTGGTATGGCACTAAATAAGTAGATTAGTTTGGGTAATATTGTCATTTTTATTATGTTCGCTTGGCCTACCCATGAGCACTTAATGTTTTTCCAATTGACTAAGTCTGATTTTATTTGTGTGGAAAGTGTTTTGTAGTTTAGTTCGTATAGTTTCTGACTTTTCCTTGGCAGACAGATTCCCAAATATTTTATAGTATTATCTGTTATTTGGAAGGGAATTTCTTTTTGTATCTCTTGCTGCTGAACTTCATTGGTAATATATAAAAATGCTGATGATTTATGTGGATTTATTTTGAATCCTGCAACTTTGCTAAAGTTGTAAATTGTTTCTAGTAGTTTTTTAGTTGAATCTCTAGGGTTCTCTAAGTATACCATCATGTCATCTGCAAAGAGTGATAATTTGGTTTCTTCATTACCTACTCTCATTCCTTTTATCTCCTTTTCTTCTCTTATTGCCAAAGCTAACATTTCTAATACAATATTAAATAGTAATGGTGACAGTGGGCAGCCTTGTTTCACTCCTGATCTTGTTGGGAATGGTTCTAGTGATTTATCTACTATGCCATGTAATTTTTGTGGCACTATTGTGCCATCTAATTGCCTTAATAATAATGATGAACTAAACTATTTTTAACACAAAACATATTCAGTTAAGAAATCAGAAGTTAGAACATCTTAAACTGAAAAAAATCTTACTAAGCTTTCAAGTTTCCTTAATTTTAATAAAAACAGATTCTGGATTTGTAATCTATAAATCCCAAATTTTGGTGCTTGAGGGGGTCACAACTACATAAAAAAGAAGCACAGTTAATTAATAATGTGAATCTTTTGTTCTAATTTTATAGAAAGAGTGACACCATAATTGAATTAGTGAATTCTCATATGGGAAATATTTTGAAAAAAATAGTTATTACTTTTAAGTTGGTACAATTTATCCTATAGATGGTCCTGAAGAAGTTCCACTTTTTGATGCAACCCATTCTATTCAGCTATCACTTAAATTTTATGGAAGTTTCTTCTTACATAAAGTCTCAATCTGCTTCTTTTCAATTTTCATCCTTTTCCCTTTTCTAGGCTAAACATGTTACTTCTTTCACTTGATCCTCATGTGGCATGAGTTTAAAGAGAAAGCTTTGTGAATATCTTAATGTATAATCTGGCTCCTCTCAAATCTCCCTCTGATGTTTTGTCCTCACATACAGGTGACCATGGAGTTCTTGAAGGTTATACAGGGACAGTGTAAACTCAAGCAAGTCTTACCAAGGTGCAAAGGCTTTAGTTACAGACCTAGAAACAGATTGTGTGCATTTCTTCCAAAGACACATTGCTAAATGCAGAAAAATTAGCAGAATCAATTAGCAATTAATCAAGATGGTCATGTAGTGATTTTTTTTATCAGCTATTGATGAAAATGGATTACTAAAGTATATAATGAGGTTAAAATCACAGTTGTAAGGGAAATGAACATATTAGGACATTAAAAAGCAAACAAACAACATATCCTTGAAGGAATAATATTTTATAGCAGGAAATGGCCTTTGAAAAAAATATACTTCTAATTTTATAGATTTGAGAGCTTTGTCATCCATTTGATGAATTTACAGGATGGTGATCATATTGAATGGATTTCTCAACATTTGAGGGTGATTGTGGATGATTTGATTAACTTAGAATATTGTAGGTTGGATCTACAAAATGATCTATAAAGGTTTTGGGCAAAGTATGGCTCAATAAAAGGGCAGAAAGTTACATCTCTAGCAATCTCAAGTTTGTTTGTTTGTTTTATTTGTTTATTTTTCCTTTTCCAGGAAAGTTCAGGTTTCAAACTATGAATCTGGAGATCTGGGAGAAAAATAGAAGTCATTTGAGCGGAAGGAAAATTGTATAGATTTCTACTAATGAGATTCAGGAATTCAGTTGGCACCAAATGATGAGATTGTAGGCACATCAAATGGTGAAGTTCAATAGAAATTCACATGTGAAGAACTCTCCTGCCAAAAGGTACATTTATTTATGAGAAGAGGTTATAGACAAAATGAAGAGATAAAATAGAGATCAGGAGTGGAAATATGAAATAGATTTGGCTCTTATTTTTAATAAATTTGATCAAGTTCCCCATATGTTTGAGAAATGAACTTGTCAGTGAAACTTGCTTCAAAATTCTTTTTACAATTACTATTACTAACTGTATTCCCCTCCTCCAATTTATTCTAGTCTCTCTCTCCTTTCACCTGTGCCTCTTCAAAGTTTTTTTGAACCACTCCCTCCCATTATACCCTCACTTCTAATACCCTCACCTCTTCCTGTATGCCCTTTCCTTCCTACTTTCCTGTAAGGTAAGATGGATTTCCATACAAAGGTAAGGATTCTAAGAAATAAAGATGAGGGTTTATTCTAGATAAGAAAATTGGGATGTGCCCAGTTCTGTGCCAAAAAATGAGAAAATTAAGAAAGATGAAAGGTAATACCTTAGAATTTATAGATCTCAAGTTTTTGGATCCCTTGTCCAGGAGGCAGTGTTGTAACATCCCCCCTCTGAAATCTTCTACTGTGGACAGAGAGCAGGAATTTTCAAGAATACATAGAGTTAGTGTCAAGACCTAAACTAAAACCTGGGTTTTCTGACATGTAGTCCAGGACTCTTTTATATTCATTTCTTCCTCCCTTCACCTTTCTTTTACTCCTTTCTTCTCTTTCTCTTTATGCTTCCCAACTTCCCAATTCCTTTTTTTAAATTCCTTTTATTTTCAAAACATATGCACAGATAATTTTTCAACATTGACCCTTGCATAGCCTTGTGTTTCAGATTTTCTCCTCCTTCCTCCATTCCCTCCCCTAGATGGACTTGTCCTATTCTCTGTCTTTAATCCCTCCTGTCTCCAAACCATAAAACTTTTGGGGGAGTTTGGTATCTACCTTCTAGTCCTCCAATCAAGAGGGCAAAGGAAGCTGAGGGAGTGGTATCTAGTCCTGAATTTACTAAAGGGTGGCAAGTTAAAAAGTGATGAGTTTATTCTGGGAGGGGCAACTTATTCATTGGAATTAAAACCAATCCAGCTCCAAATACAAATGCAGTGAACTAGTAGTCCAATGTCTGCCTTCTATATAGGAAGGCATTGGATGGAGTTTGGCACTCCACCTTCCAGTCCTCCAATCACATTCTCACACACTCTCTTTTGCCTCTTCTTTATGTCTTAATATCCTTACTTTTCTTAGAGACCATATCAGAGACCACTACATAAACAAAACCTTTTCTGACTCTCCCAATTATTAGTGTTCTTTTCCTCTGCAAATTACTTTGTATCTGTATATTTGAGTAGAAGTCCTATCTTCCACCATTCCAATAAAATGTAAATTTCTTAAAAGAAGAGATTGTGACATTTTGCACCCCTAGAAAAGCTTATAGGAAAGACAGGATTTTAGACTAAACTATTGAAAGTTGGGGCAGTACTGCCTAGCCTTTTTGTCTTAGGATGCATTTATTTGCATAGTAAACTAAGGAAAGCTAAGATACCTCAAATCTACTCAAATTTTATGTTTTGTAGGAATAAAGCCTATATCCCAAAGAGGTCTTAAAGCAAAGAAAGGGACCCACATGCTCAAAAATAATGTTTGTGGTAGCCTTTTTTGTAGTGGCAAGAAACTGGAAACTGAATGGATGCCCATCAGTTGGAGAATGGCTGAATAAATTATGGTATATGAATGCCATGGAATATTATTGTTCTGTAAGAAATGACCAGCAGGATGATTTCAGAGAGGCCTGGAGAGACTTGCATGAACTGATGCTGAGCGAAATTAGCAGAACCAGGAGATCATTATACACAGCAACAACAATATTACATGATGATCAATTCTGATGGATGGGACTCCTTAATTGATGCCAGCTTCAATGATCTTGTGACAAAGAGAGCCATTTACACCCAGAGAGAAGACTGTTGGAACTGAGTGTGGATCACAACATAACATTCTCATTCTTTTTTGTTGTTGTTTGCTTGCATTTTGTTTTCTTACGCATTTTCTTTCCTTTTTGATCTGATTTTTCTTGTGCAGAAAGAGAATTGTATAAATATGTTTACACATATTGGATTTAACATATATTTTAATATGTATAATATTCCTCCCCCTTTATTTCTTCATAGATTTTGGAGAGTTCTATACCCTTCATGGTATATATGTAATGTTGCCTATTAAACTCATTCCTGATGTGAATAGGTTTTCAGAATTATGAGCCCTCCTACTCCCTCTAATGCCTGGGTGTCTATTCTTCTTCCTTACCTCATTTGTATAACATGATTAATATTTTTACCTTAACTTTGCCAGTTTTTCTTTTGAGTTACCCTATTGTTGATGTGAATTCTTAACATATAATATACATTTCCTGTGTAAACAAACAATTTGTCCATGTTTAAACAGTTTGTCCATGTTGAGTTCCTTAAAATTGATCTTTGATATTGGCTTTTTATATGTTAAATTTTCTGTTAAGTTTGGGCTTGGCTGAGAGAAAATTCTGAAAATCTGCAAATTCTTTGAAGGTCAATTTTTTTTCCATTCAAAATTATAATAGTTTTACTGGATATGGTATTTTTGGTCATAGGCCTTTGATTGTTAGTAGATATGATCCATGATCTGTGGTCTTTTATTATAGCTGCTGATGTCTCATACAATTTTAGTTATAGCTCCGGAGTATTTGAATTGCCTTTTTCTTGTTTCTTGCAAAATTTTCTCTTTGACTAGAGGTTTAGGAATTAGGCAGTAATATTTCTGTGTGTTTTCCACAAAAGATCTCTTTGAGGTGGTGATCAGTGGTTTTTTTCTATTTCTACTTTCCCCTCATGTTCTATCACTCCAAGACAATTTTCTTGGATTATTTATTACATTATTGTGTCAAGATTCTCTTTTTGGTCAGAACTTTCTGGCAGTCCAATTATTTTCTCTTCTTTATTTGTTCTCCAGATCTGTCATTTTTCTTATGTTTCCCATTCTGTTCTATTTTCTCATCCTTTATAATTTGTTTTGTTATTTCTTGGTCTCTCATAGCTTTCCTGGCTTTCTCTTGCCCAATTTTAATTTTCAAAGGATTATTTTCATCTTTGAGACTCTGTACCTCTTTTGCCAGTTGATTAACTCTTTTTTCATAATCTTCTTGTTTTTCTTGAATGGTTTTTATTTTTATTTTTAATTTTTCTTCAACACCTCTCATTTGATTTTTGAATTCTCTTTTAAGTTCTATAAATTCCCTCTGGTCAGGGAGCCATTTCACGTTACTCTTTGGGGTAGAAACTTACTTCAATGTCTTCCTCTGAAGATGAACCCATCTTCCTTTTTCCCCTAGTAAATTTCTATGGTAGGCTCTTTTTTTGCTAGTTCATTTTTTTTTTAAATAAGAGGTATTATAGTCTCAAATCATGGGGTGGGGGAATAGTGCCTCAAGCGTCCCTTCAGCTCCCCACCATGACCAGAATATCACACTGAGAGCTCCACCCTTCTGCAAGTTCTTACAGTCAGGAGTACCCCTCCCCACTGGACCCTGATTCCGCTACAGTTTGGGAGGTGAAAGTTTTTGTGGTTCCTAAGACTCCATATACATGTGGTTCATATTTGTATATGCATGCATAAATATATGTGCATAAAGAATTGCATCTCTGTTTCTGATATGTGTATTTATGTATGATTTTCAGTTTAGAAACAAACTCTGACAGCTGACTCCATAGTGGCAGGGACTTGGTGAAACTTCATCATCTCTAACAAGATGACCAATTCTTCTAAGTGGTATTTCTACTATTGATGTAAATTGGTAATTGATTTATGGAAAATAGAAGAAGAGAGGACAATTAGAGTTACTGCAAATGCTTAGTTTAAGAAAGCTTTAAGTCACTCAGACATTGAGGTCCATAAAACCACTTGGGTCTTCCCCTTCTTGGTGCATATATATTTAGTATTGATATTACTTCATTATGTCTAGTAGGTACCCTTTAGCAAGATATAGCGTTCACTTGGTTTGAAACTAAAATCTCTACTTCTGCCTTTTTTTTTGGTTTCAGCTAATGCATAATATATTCTGCTTAAGACTTCTATGTGTATGTCTTTTCTTCACATGTATTTCTATAAGCAACATATTTTAGGATTAGGATTAGGATTCTTAATCCACTCTGTTATCTGCTTCTTTTTTTATGGGAGAGTTCATCCCATTCACATTCATAGTTAAGATTACTAACTATGTATTTCCAACTATCCTATTTTTCCCCATATTTAATTTTTTCTCTCCTTTCACCTTTTTCCTCCTCAACAGTATTTTGCTTCTGACTCCCACCTATCTCAGTCTGCTCTTTGTTCTACCAATCTCCCCTTTTTTATCCAATTCCCTTTCTACTTCTGTTCTCATTTGTATTAGCCTTCCCTTTCTCCTCCTACTTCCCTAGAGGGCAGACAAATTTCTATACCAAACTAAGTATGTATATTATTCCCTCTTTGAGACAAATCTGATGACATTAAGTTTCAAATACTACTCATCTCTGCACTCTCTTTCCTTTTCATGTAATATAATTTACCTCATTTTCAAACTTTTATCTATCCCTAATTTCTTTTTTATACCATTACATTAAAGTCAAATTATACCCACACCCTCTGTATATGCCTCCTAACTGCCCTGACATAAATACAGTTTTTCAAGAGTTATGTTTCATCTACCCAAGTAGGGATGTAAACATTTTAACCTTTAAAAAACCACAGATTTTTTTCTTCCCTTTTAGTTTATTATGTTTAAGTCTTGTATTTCAATATCAAATTTTCTGTTCCTCTCTGGTCTTTTCATCATAAATGATTGAAAATGCCTATTTCATTGAATTTCCATCATTTCCTCTAAAAGATAATGTTTATTTTTTTCTGGGAAATTGATTCTTGCTTGTAGTCCAAACTCCTTTGCCTTCCAGAATATTATATTCCAGGCCTTCTGATCCTTTCATTTGGAAGCTGCTATGTCCTGGGTAATCCTGGTTATGACTCCTCAGTATTTGAATTGTTTCTTTTGGTTGTTTGCAATATTTTCCCCTTGATCTGATAATTGTGCAATTTAGCTACAATATTCTTTGGAATTTTCATTTTGGGGTCTTTTTCAGGAAGTGGTGGGTGAATTCTTTCAATGACTATTTTACCCTCTGGAACTGGTTCGAAACATTTCATTGTTGAAGAGAGCCATGTCCGTCAGAATTGATCATCATATAGTATTGTTGTTGCCGTGTATAATGATCTCCTGGTTCTGCTCATTTCACTTAGCATCAGTTCATGCAAGTCTCTCCAGGCCTCTCTGAAATCATCCTGCTGGTCGTTTCTTACAGAGCAATAATATTCCATGACATTCATATACCATAATTGATCCAGCCATTCTCCAATTAATGGGCATCCGCTCAGTTTCCAGTTTCTAGCCACTAAAGAAAGGGCTGCCACAAACATTTTTGCACATGTGGGGCCCTTTCTTTCCTTTATGATTTCTTTGGGATATAAGCCCAATAGAAACACTGCTGGGTCAAAGGGTATGCATAGTTTGATAACTTTTTGAGTATAGTTCCAAATTGCTCTCCAGAATGGTTGTATCCATTTAGTTTCACCAACAATGTATCAGTGTCCCAGCCTTCCCACATCCCCTCCAACATTCATCATTATCATTTCCTGTCATTTTAGCCAATCTGACAGGTGTGTAGTGGTACCTCAGAGTTGTCTTAATTTGCATTTCTCTGATCAATAGTGATTTGGAGCAACTTTTCATACGACTTGAAATAGTTTTAATTTCATCCTCTGAAAATTGTCTGTTCATATCCTTTGACCATTTATCAATTGGAGAATGGCTTGAATTCTTATAAATATGAGACAATTCTCTATATATCTTAGAGATGAAACCTTTATCAGAACCCTTAATGTAAAGATGATTTCCCAATTTATTGCTTCCCTCCTAATCTTGACTGCATTGGTTTTGTTTGTACAAAAACTTTTTAACTTAATATAGTCAAAGATATCTATCTGGTGTTCAATTAATTAATCATTTCTTCTTTGCACGTAAATTTATTTGTTTCAACCTCCTGAGAGGTAAACTATACTAAGTTCCTCTAATTTACTTGTAATATCATTCTTTATATCCAGATCATGAAGCCATTTAGATCTTATCTTGGTATGTGGTGTTAGATGTGGGTCAAGCCCTAGTTTCTTCCACACTAGTTCCCAATTTTCCCAGCAGTTTTTGTCAAATAAGGAATACTTATCCCAGAAGCTGGGGTCTTTGGGTTTATCAAACACTAAATTGCTAGAGTTATTGCCTAGTTTGGCCTGTGATTCTATCCTATGCCATTGATTGACTATTCTGTTTCTTAGCCAGTACCAGATGGTTTTGATAACCGCTGCTTTATAATATAGTTTTAGATCTGGTACAGCAAGGCCACCATCATTGGCCTTTTTTTTTTTGGATTAATTCCCTTGAAACTCTTGATCTTTTGTTCTTCCAAATGAATTTTGCTACTAATTTTTCTAGATCTGTAAAATAATTTCTTGGGAGTTTGATTGGTATGGCACTAAATAAGTAAATTAGTTTGGGTAGTATTGTCATTTTTATTATATTCACTCGGCCTACCCATGAGCACTTAATGTTTTTCCAATTGACTAGGTATGATTTTATTTGTGTGGAAAGTGTTTTGTAGTTTAGTTCGTATTTTTGTAGATATTCCTCCATTTCATTTAGATTATCAAATTTATTGGCATAAAGTGGGGCAAAGTAACTCCTAATTATTACTCTAATTTCCTCTTCATTGGAGGAAAGCTCTCCTTTATCATTTTTGAGACTAACAATTTGATTTTTCTCTTTCCTTTTTTTAATCAAATTAACTAAGGGCTTATCTATTTTGTTGTTTTTTTCATAAAACCAACTCTTAGTTTTATTTATTAATTCAATAGTTTTCTTATTTTCAATTTTATTAATCTCCCCTTTTATTTTCAGAATTTCCAATTTGGTATTTAATTAAGGGTTTTTAATTGGCTTTTTTTCTAGCTTTTTTAATTGCAAGCCCAATTCATTGATCTTTTCTTTCTCTATGTTATGCATGTATGAATCTAGAGATATTAAATTGCCCCTTATAACCGCTTTGGCCGTATCCCACAAATTTTGGTATGTTTTCTCATTATTGTCATTTTCCTGGATGAAATTATTGATTGTGTCTATAATTTGCTCTTTCACCCATTCATTCTTCAGGATTAGATTTTTTAATTTGTAATTAACTTGTGGTCTATTTTTTTCTGGCCTTATATTACATGCGAGTTTTATTGCATCATGATCTGAAAAGGATGCATTTACTATTTCTGCTTTTCTGCATTTGATTTTGAGGTTTTTATGCCCTAACACATGATCAATTTTCATGTAAGTTCCATGAACCCCTGAGAAAAAATTATACTCCCTTCTATCGCCATTCAATTTCCTCCAGAGATCTATTATACCTAACTTTTCTAACATTTTGTTTACCTCCCTAACTTCTTTCTTATTTATTTTGTGGTTTGATATATCTAATTCTGAGAGAGCAAGGTTGACATCCCCCATTAGTATAGTTTTACTGTCTATTTCTCCTTGCATCTCTGTTAGTTTCTCCTCTAGGAATTTGGATGCTATACCACTTGGTGCATATATGTTTAGTATTGATACTGCTTCATTGTCTATGGTACCCTTTAGTAAAATATAGTTTCCTTCCTTATCTCTTTTAATTAGATCTATTTTTGCTTTTACTTGATCTGAGATAAGAATTGCTACCCCTGCTTTTTTTTGTTCACCTGAAGCATAAAAGATTCTGCTCCAGCCCTTTACCTTTACTCTGCATGTATCTCTGTGTTTTAGATGTGTTTCTTGTAAACAACATATTGTAGGATTCTGACTTTTAATCCAGTCTGCTATCTGCTTCTGTTTTATGGGAGAGTTCTTCCCATTCACATTCACAGTTAAAATAACTATATCTGTATTTCCCACCATCTTATTTACCCAGAGTTATGATTTTCTCTTCCCTTTCCCCTTTCTCCCTTCCCCCCTCCCCAGTATTTTGTTTTTGATTACTACCTTCCTCTAACAGTCCTCCCCCTTTAGAACCCCTCCCTCTTTTTTACACCTTTCCCCTAATCCTTCTATTAGTCTATCCCTTTCTTTTCCTCCTTTCCCTCCTACTTTCCTATAAGGAGGGCCAAGTTTTTCTTTGAAGCCAAATGTGTCTGATATACTTTTTTAGAGCCCAATCAAGATTTACACAATACTCATCG